>BOPN01005673.1:44824-47324 GCA_017312705.2 Penaeus japonicus | reverse complement strand
CATCCATCAATTGGCACTGGCCAGAGAACATCCCTTGTTGATTACATTAATTTTGTTATAAACACTGATCTTATATTTGATATGATTTGATTTCTTTTTCTACTGAAGAAATAAGATACTGCAGGCCTTAGACTCACAAAACTAATGCTTAACCCTGTTTCTTTGTTATCCTACCCTGGCTTTATACAAGGTGCGCATTGTTCTGTATGACGGAACACCCTCTCTCTTTCTCGTTCTACTATGTTACAATGCATTTTAAGAAATATTTTTTAGTTTTTTATCGTAAAATTCTGACCATTCTCCTAAGTGGTAGTGAACCTATAGCTTGTCCAATACCATTCTCCCCAGACCTGTTTAGGGGCTGGTTATCCCTCTCTGGAAGGGGACAGGGGAAAGTATGGAATGCATCAATCCTTGAGGCGTTACAAGCACCGAACAAGGTGCTTGCATTCATCCTTCTGAGACGTAAAAGAGGGAATCTACCAAGGCACAAGAAGCCTGAGCAATCCAGATTCATTCGTGACAAATCAACGTTTGTCTGAATCCCTGCACTTCTTGTATTTGTTGAGCGCCATCGAGAGTTTGGGCATGGGTTGCTTGCAGCCTACATCGAACTAAAACATTCAGGTGGCATGTTACATTATACTCTGTGTACACGAGACGAAAATATGCACCGCCCCTTACCATTAAAATACTAATATCATTCTTTGCCATTGTTAATCTGGTTTTGGATAATTTGGTAATATATTTTTGTTTGTTTATATTTACTTTACTGAAAATGGTTATCATGGAAAAGTTATTCACATACCCAACTTTGTTAATCGAACTAATGTCAAAATATATATTTCATATAGTTCTAAGTAATACAAAATTGATCATAAATACAAACATACACTTACATAGATTAATAATCTTAAATCGTAATTAGGAATTCAAGTTGTGTATTTTGTCTTCGTAGATTTCCATAAACATCTACTCAAATAAATGTGTCATTACAGAATAAATTATTAAGTGGATAGATGTATGTTAATTAGCTGGAAAGGAAATTTTGAACGGAAACAGGCTTAGAGAAGCATATCCAAATGTATGAAAAACTTCACTGATACACCAGTGAAGACAAAACGAAGGCATTTAAGGACCCCCCCCCCCCCCCGAGAGTGTGTGGAGTAGAAGCAAGGGTAGAGGAGAGCTGTCGTGTGATCGTCTCCAGAACACAAACCGAAATATTGTTGGATGGGTATTTCTGGGTATGTGTATGTTCAATAATGTTAACCTTATAAATGTAGCATACAGATACTTATAAACAGTTGACTGTCTTGTGTTAGAAATTCTATACATTATGAATAAAATCAGTGTCAAATTAATTATCTTCTAGTCAGAAATCGAACAAAGATTTAGATATACATTAAGCAGCTAAGAAAACGAACTAAACCAATTAAGAGTGATGTGATATGATTATGATAACTCAAGGTAACATAAACTGAAATTATAGTGAATTTGATAAAAAATTATAATAATCAATGGTTTGATGTACTGATATCAGATTGATACAAAACAATAATAAGGGAGATGAATCTTCGGTCACTTCTGAAGTGTCGTATGTGTTGTAGCTAACATGCACGATGCTTGTCGCCATGCCTGTCACTTCCAAGCATATAACATGATTCATTGCTACAATACTTCTGACACTGGTGTCTGTGTGAAAGGAACAAACTGGATATCTTTAAGGCCCTGAAATTGCCAGTCTTGCACTATGACAGCCAGACCTTCGTAGTTCGCATTGGAATCGCATCTTGATGCCTTCTATAGTAGGTCCTTTTGTCAGATCATGGGGTATGATTGGTGAGATTATGTGTCCAACCAATGTCTTGCTCAATCCACCCGAGGAGGATTCCGCCCACCTGGTTTGTCTCAATCAGAGACAACCCCGGTTGGAGGAGGTCCTTGGGACGGCCAAGGAAGTCGAGGCTTGGGCAGATCGATCAAGCCTGCTGATCGGAAGTAAGGATGGGCCGTCCCCCTGCCTTGCGCGTTGCTAAGAGGGACCCTCGTGGCTGGAAAAGAGGCGGTAGTGCGGCAAAGCGCCCTTCCCGGCATTAGGATAAGGATAAGCCAGATTTGCGGAGCATATGCTACGCCGGGCTTGTATGCACTAAGGCGAACCCGCCCCGGCATTAGCACCTTGGTTTGATTTTGAGTAGAGAAAGAGAGAGAGAAAAAAAAATAAAGAGAGAGAGAGAAAGAGAGAGAGATAGAGAGAGAGAGAGAGAGAGAGAGAGAGAGAGAGAGAGAGAGAGAGAGAGAGAGAGAGAGAGAGAGAGAGAGAGAGAGAGAGAGAGAGAGAGTGAGAGAGAGAGAGAGAGAGAGAGTTCCCGAGGACATTTTAATCATTTGCAAAACAAAAGGCAGCCATTAGGCCTACGGAACAACATGCGAGGGAAGTAGCGAGGCGGAGGAGTGACCAGCGTCAACATGGTCCGCGTCGCCACTCAAGGCTTAG
>BOPN01005672.1:66133-71133 GCA_017312705.2 Penaeus japonicus | reverse complement strand
GTTTACTTTTTGCTTATGCGGTGCTTACGACAATGAGCGTAACCCGCTACGATATCATAAACTACGAGAGTTTTGAGTATCCGGCCCTGGTGAGCAGCGCAAGTAGCAAGAGTTCCCGAGATGTGGCCTAAAAGCAAATATATTCATCCTCCTGCTCATCATCTTTATCATCTCTGTAATTATTGTTGTTTTTGTTGTTACTTGTGTTTGTTTTCAGTATTGTAATTACTTCCCCATTTTTAATCAGAATCTGTAAATTCAGTCAGCGTAATCACTATCCTTTTGAAAATGACTGCAATCTGTATTTAGAGTAATTTGTTTTATTTGGAAAATATGAGAATTTACAAATGGCCTAGAATTTCATGGTCCCAAGGCACCCAACATAACATCTCTGATCGCCTGAGAGAAATATAATTAGAAAATAGGTTAAGCATCAACACAACGCAGATGAAACACTCATTGACCATTTATGGGCCCATTTTGATAATTAATTAAACAAAGAAATTGTGATCGGATCATGCTTTAAATAGAACGAATGATATTAGGAGCATGTGGAAGATAAGGAAATACTACTGCAATGTGTATGCATGTTCCTCATGCATACGTTGGATAGTTAAAGATGAGGATTAGCCAGCAGGTTTATTGCACAAAACTTGACAAGGTGTTTACAAGAGGACAACAGGGAAAGACTGATTCTCACGCACAGACTTATGGGTAATGCTGGCGCGACATTCAAATGACGCTTGACGAAAGTTACATTTGTATATGGCGTGAATAGTTAAAGTATGTTTTTTTTTATGCTTCCCTAATTACATATGCTTATCATATCAAGTATTGGACTACTGACTCTTGATTCCCACACACAATGGAAGGCCGATTTTGAGATTTGTAATCGTGTGAAGAGTTTATGTACGGGATTATACAAGGGAAGTTATGTGAGGTTTCAAATCAAGGATAGAAACAACAGGGAGAAAATCGAAAGGATACAAATCATGTCCATTCACTCTCATTAGTGAAAAGAGGTTTTGCTGAAGCGGAATAACTCTTGAGGCTGTTTTATTTAGAATAATTTTGACCATCTTAATTAACCCATATCTACTATTTAAGCGCTGCCAGATCGGTTGTTATTTCTAATGTTATCACGTTTAATAATGATGGTATCAATGCTGTTCGTGCTGTTGTTGTTCTTCTTATTACTGTTATCGTTGTTGTTATTGTTATCATCATCATCATTATCACCAACATCATCATTATCATTATGATAAAAATAGTAACTGTTACTATAAGCATTAGCATTATGATGATAAAAGTGATCATAAAATATAGCAAAGATTATAAGAATATGCATATTATTTTTTTTATAGTAATGATAACCCCATTAAAAATGATGTTGATAATCATCATCACCATTAGCATAGTAATCATAGAGATAAAAATGATGATAACAAAATATGAATGATGAAATAACGATGATGATCAAGATGATGATTATGTTGTTTTACTACTAATAATGGTAATAATGTTGATGATGATAATTATAATGATTAATAATAATAATAATAATAATAATAATAATAATAATAATCCAAGCCAAAGCACACGAATGTGCCGGAAGCCTTTTCACTCTACTGCTTCATCAGTAATGAATGAAAAAACAAACAAACTCAAGTAAACATATTCAAATAGAGCGAATACTTGTCCATTCATTTAGTGAATCAACAGAGAAAACGGATTAAAACGAAATCGATACATGAAATAAAATTTCCAATACCAGAGTCCTTGCTCACTACCATCGTTTAACGAGTCATCTGTGCAAGTTGATTTAGTCGTATTGATTTCAGATTCACGGAGTTCAATCCTAGATATAATGTGCGAATTCAACTGCATCGTTTTATTGCAATTTCTGTCTGATTTCCGTCAGATCCAGAGGTCGAAGCCCCTGGATATTTGGTTGAGAGTTTCATCCAGCAAGGGATGAATTGAGCTATGAAGGAAACTAGGAAATATGAATGGTGAAATATAAAATAGTAAATGTGTGTGTGTATATATATGTATATATATATATATATATATATATATATATATATATATATATATATATATATATATATATATATACACACACACACACACACACACACACACACATATATATATATATACATAAATTGAGTGCGTGTTCGTGTGGTGTATGTGCATATGTATGTGTATGTGTGTATGTATGCATGTGTGTGTGTAGTAATCTATATTGTTCCTTCTATTTGCATTTAAGATACAGTAATTTATATAGCCGGAGGAGACGAGAGACACGATTTGTAAGGATTAATTTGAACTGCTAACCCTCTCCGAATAAGCAAAGAAGAAAGCCAAATGCATAGACCATTTCCATTACACAATTGACAATAATACAAGCCAAGCTTTTCTGTCAGGAAATTCCCTATAATCCTAAGTTTGAAAAAAAAAAAAAAAATGGATTCATGATAAAATCTATATTCCCTAAGATATGATATATTTCTGGTTCAGCATATGCCTGTTAGACTACAAAAGGGTTCCATTGATCCATTTTACGAAGCGAACTAAAAATAAGCTTAAATAAAGAAGCGAACCGAAATAAGGACGCAAGAAAAAGGAAAATCCTGTTCAATGAAAGTCACATCAAGTGACCTATGATGACCCGAAACAGGCAAGTGAATCTAATGCGAAAATGCGTGTGGAAAGACCCGCTGGCAAATAGTAATTCTTTCCAAAACCCTAATACGCTTTCATGAACCTTGGACGCAAAGAAAGCTTCATGAACAAAGCCGATTCGAACGATTTGTTTCTTCGGTTGTATATGCTAACCTAGCTGTAGTCTATAAGAAGCGTATTAAGTCAACCGGAGCCTATCGAATCATCCACCTTTGTGTGAGGTAAAGATAATTAATTTGGGAATGCAAGCTCAAGTTCTTTTCGAAGACAATTAACATAAATAATACGATATTCTCCTCCGCCTCAGCGCTAACGGATCGTCTCTCCACAGAACGTGATAACAAGCTGCTTCCCCACATTGCCAACAAAGCGACAAACAACAAAACAACCGGAAATAACTCAGGAAAATAATCTTGCCAATTTCTCTTGGTGGCACTCACACTCTTTAATTAGTGGACTTAATTAACGACACTACAAGGCACTTCAGTCGATCCGTAATCTCCCGCCCAGGTCACTAATTAGTCCTTAAAGACAAGAGCAATGAGCAGAGCTAATGATGAGAAAAAGGCGTCCTAAAAAGGTTATTATATTCGTTGGGAACAGGAAGCGAAGCTAATGATAAAATGTAACATATTGGAAGAGTTGAATGACTGGATTTTTTAAAAAGCCAAATAAACGGAGCTCTTCAGAAAATTAAATTTGATAGAGAGAGAATTTCGTTGAAAAGGCAAAAGGGAAATAATTATAGAAAATTACCAATGGATTTAATCTTACGAGTGACAAAATCCAAATAGTAGATAAATGAATGTTATATCAGGGTTGCTTAAAGCCCAAGGAAAAGGGACTTGGCTGTCTAGTTGTTTCTTGTTTCTGGAATCTTTTTATTACTCTTCTATGCCCAGCATTCATTCTACGTTTATGTTCTCCAACCTCTCCTTCTAATTGGCAGAGGTGGAAATTCCGCGTCGCTAGTCTTGGTATAATGCAAGTGAGGAAAAGAAAAGAAAAGAAAAAAAAAAATAGATGTAAAAAAGAAAAAAATATATATATGAAAAGGTAAAAACAAACACACTGTTTACTCCCATGTTGAAATCAACCATTAATCAAAACTAATCAGACTAAAATTATCTCCGAGGAAGAGAAAACGGTTATTTCCCCAGCGATAAAGATGAATAAGGAGTGAATTATGAATTTAAAAAGACAGATGACGAAAAACAACAACGATTGATTAAAAAAAAAAAAAAAAAAAATAATAATGGCAATAATACCGTTTTTCATTCTGTGTCGAAAGGCATCACTTCTCACGTGCATGAGACTGAAGTAATCATACACGAGGAGAGAAAAGCGGTTATTTAACTAGTTAGTAAAAGGAATAGTAACTGAATAATGTATTTTTAATGCAGGAACAGTTAATGGTTTAAAATAGCTGTAATGTCACCGCACATCAAATGTTACTAATGGTACAACCCATGTAATCAAGTCCATGGATCCTATTGTCACAACTTTAACACTTATACATCAAAATCCCTTGTGACAATTTTCACTGACATCTAGGGTTTTAAAAATACTTGATATGGCTTTATCGTTCTTACTGACCATAAATTAAAATTGTGTAGCTTATTTTTCTTGTATGTTTTTAAAGTAGTCTTAAGTAAAAGATCTAAGTACAAATATAGAAACTGATAATTATTCCAATAAATAAACACATTAAGTATAAAAACACCGCCAAACTTTCATCACGGATTTTAAGATGTTAACACAATAAATTCCTTTGACCAAACACCAAGATACATAACAGAAGACTTACAAGACTTACTAAACTTATATATATCCTTAATATGCCAGAATAATCGGGAAAAAACACAGAGACGAAATTACACAGGCCGCCACCAGCCCTGACACTCAAACTATTACAAAACACTTTTCTGGAAATCCACCTTTTCTTTTCATTCCATAATTTCCTTAATTTATATTTTTTAAATTTTTACAAAGCTCATATATCAAGGTGGCCCATAATATAAAATAATGTTGAACAATTGCATCACAAGAACAAAGAGAAATAATTTCATAGATACAAAAGATACTATGGGTTAGTATCTTACCAAACATCATCAAATGATAGACTTATTTCAGCGATTGAATATGACACTCGCTTTAATTATCTATTGTGACACCAAGTACACCGAAAGTGATTCTGAATAGCGCATATTATACGCAGCAGGCTTTTCCATTTAACCCGTTGTATAAGAGAGACATCCATTTTCATATTCTGATCACAAAAAGACACCTGTGCCAACAGACAGGGAAGGAGT
>BOPN01005672.1:32500-37500 GCA_017312705.2 Penaeus japonicus | reverse complement strand
CCATGTCCAAAGATTTCCTCCACAAAGTTACCAGTGGCTTTGCTATAGTTTCTTTGCATTTTTTTTTTTTTTTTTTTTTTTTTTTAAAGATTGCTGGGATTTCATCTGGCCCAGCTGCTGAGTTTGTTGAGATTTCACTTACTGATTCAAGAATATCTTTTTCATTGTATATGAAGTCAGTGAGACATTTTTCTTCGTTACGAATAATACTAAAAAGTTGTTGTGGGTCTGATAATATTTTTTTCTATTCTTGGGGCACTATAGACTTTTTCATATTACAATTTGAGTAATACAGCCATTTCCTTTGAATCAGTTACCAATGCACCATTATTCTCAAGAGGCCCAATTTCTGTTCTCCTCTTTAACCTGTTGTTTGTATAAGAGAACAAATATTTTGCATTCTGTTTTATAACTTCCACAGCTCTTTTTTCTTCGGCTGCTTTTTGATTACTTATAGACAGTTTTAATTTATCTTCTAATGGCTTTATCTTTGCTTTGATCCTTTCTCTCTTGATCTGATCTGTTTTTTTTTTTTTTAATTTGTTAACCTTATTTTTCTTGTTTCTTAACATGATCCTTCGATCTCTTGGTATAATATTCTTGTTTCTGTTGTTTTTTGGGGGCACAAACATTCTACAGACATCTTTGAATGCATTATAAAGCTTCTTTAATATATCATTTGGTGTTAAGAGGATGTCAGTATCTGTCAGTGACTCTTCTAGTGTTGGATTTATGTTTTTCCAATCTATTTGATTATGGCTAAAGTTTAAAGATCCAAGACTCTTTTCTGCTTCGGCTATCCGTTTTTCACTACTTTTCTGATTATTTAACTTATTCATTGTGATTTCAATTATTTTGTGGTCTGATTGGGCTGTATAAGTTGATGATATGTTGTGTACATCTTCTCCTATACTAATAAAAACAACCAGTATATTTTCTTCCCTTGTTGGAATTTTGATGATTTGGTTAAGGTAAAAAATTTCTTCAAAATCTAAAAGCAATCTCACTTGTTGTTTTTCATCTTTAGTGGCATTTGCTCCTATCTTTATTTTCTTTGTTTCCCAGTCGATAAAGGGGAAATTAAAATCGCCAAGTATCATAATAGCTTCAATTTCCCTTGTATTGACAATATAATTACTAATAATGCCTAATGATTTATTGAAAGATGTTTCTGTTGTTCCAGGAGGTCTGTATAAAAAAAATGTATATCGCTTTTGTATTTTTTTTTCAATACCCCTAGTATTTCTACTTTATTATTAGAGTATTCTATTATAATATCCATTCTAGTTGCTAATTCTTTTCTGATATAAAGAACTACTCCTCCTCTGCTTCTCTTATTTCTGTCTTTCCTTATTGGCTCATAGTTATTAATTTTAATTTCTTAATTTTTTATGTCTTCATTCAGATGAGTTTCTGTAAGAGCTATCATTAAATAATTGTTGATCTTTGCCATGTCCTCTAGATTTGTAGGTTTTGTCTGGTTACTTTTTTAATATAATCCCTGAATATTTAGCAATATGAGAGTCTCAAATAAATTATTTCTTTGCGTGTCTACATTACCTATTGTTGTTAGATAGTTGGTGTTGTTTCCCCCTATTTTGGAGGAGCTGGACCTTTCCCCTGGTGTGGCGGTGGGCGTTTCATCGCCTTTATTCGAATAGGAATGCTTCGCAGGACTGAATGTCCTTTTCTGTTGCTGGTGATATACCAGTGTTTTCCTGTTCCATCTTTTTCTCTGTTTTCTCTTAGTTTATTTAAAAAAAGTTTTTTGACTTAGCCTTTTTTCATAGCTGTGAGAATTATATAGAATGCTATATACGATATTGAATACAAGTAAATCAAATACATTAATCATATGACTGGTTGCACTCTTAACCAGCGAGGCAATCGCCGGGTCAGGTCAGGTGAATTTTGATTGACAGTTAATTTGCTAATGCTTGCCATTCCAAAGACCTACACCCTCAAAACGAGCTTAATTCCTCGATTGCCACGCCCCTTACATTCCAGACAACCTTCCCACGTTACTACCGTTGGGGACGTCGGATGCGAACCCCTTCCATATAAGCAGGATGTTTGGAACACACCGACAGACCGGGAATCGACTACGCCATCGTTGACACCTGATTTCCCCGCCTGTTCATACGTGTTGTGATATTGTTTATTGCTGTGACCATTGTGCTGTAGTGAATATATCTATCGTGCACCATAACGTCAGACTATCTGCGTTATGGAATAAACCTGTAATGTTCAAACTCTGTGTCTAGCATCACTACCTATTTGTGCTGGGTTCTTAGTTCCAATAGACTAAGACAACACTCACCACTGATGGCAGCGGTGTAACCCTCACAACAGGTGCCAGCCGGTGGTGCCACGATTTTGCTGGTATCAGACTCACAACTCCAAAGAAGAACCCGCTACGCCGAACATTACCATAGATATCGAGAGAATACGGGGAAGTTCCTGCCCATCTGCCCGCCCACCCTGTTCTACCGCCACCCTCACAGAATGATGTCAGCCAGGGGTCGTGGTCGCCTCCTATTTTCTTTAAAATCGTGGACCACTCGCCACGTACTTTCATTTTTTTTTACTCTCACGTGATCACAGCAGTAAATACAACGCGTCAGGCAGGAAAATCAAGGTAAGTCAATGGAAGTGTTGTCCCCCGTGTCTCAATTTCACCCTATTTTTCTCCGACTATTTTTCCACTCTTAATGACCCATTTCCCTCACATTTTTTTTCTCAATGTGTGTGTAATGGACATTTCTTATTTATTATTTTCTTATTAATCGACATATTTTAGATGTTTATTTATCTGCATTCTTTTTCCAGATATTTTTTATAATTATTTCTTTTCAGACATTTATTTCTAAGTGTGTGATTTTTATTAATTCATATTAATTAGCTGCAATCTAATCTCATTCTCAATTAGTTTGTCTTTGGTCTATTTAATATGACAAATTCGATTTTTTATTCATTTTTCATGTATCATATACATTAGTTAAGCGTAACTTCGCCGGTCAAATGCAGCATAAAACGGATTCCAAAGTTACAGATGCTCAAGGGTTGCATAAGACGTTTGCACTTGCTGCAATCCAACTATCCGATTGCAGATTGAACGGGGTAATCTCAATTCGGATCAGTTCCTCATTTTATCATTATCATTTGCATATCTCTAGTGCGAATCTTTCAAAATTTACGAGATTGATTTTATTGTCCCACCTAAATATCAAGACTATTAACAATATCTTAATTTCAGTAACGTTTCATTTTTTTCTTTCTTTAACAAATATCGTATGTATTTTAAAAATAATATTTATATATATATATATTTGGAATTACTTTAAAATAATTTTTACTCGGTCACTTGGCTAGGTTATTTCGAACTCTAGCAGGTCATTCACGGTCATTCATGACCTCATTAAAGTCAAATATGACATTGCGATGATTAGACTTGTCTATCAAGTCGAATGTGTTAAGTAAACTATTATATATACTTTTTATGATATTATATTTTCGTTTGTTATATGTTTTATTTATTCTTTATAACGTTTTTTTTGTTACTTAGTGAATTGCTTTATCTATTCGCGTATTTATATTCGACATTCATTTTTATTATTTAATCATAATAAGTTATCGTTTTATTGTAAGTAATATAACGTAAATAGCGATACCACTATTTTACTTATTCTTATATAATTTATTTATTTTGCGATTTATTACCTTTTGCGTAATGCACACACACACAACTCACTATAGATACTCCATCTACCCTTCGCACTTTTGCATTAACTTTTTATCTTTCTGTTCACAAACACACTGACACTGTAGATAGATTGTCATGGCATAAAACGAATATTCATAACCCGGTAGGACGACGTGTGCCAACCAAAATAATTCTTTTATCGCCCTTGTTTTGTTGAACATTAAGTGGATAGTTATTTGCACAATATTTCTCGCCTAGCTAATCTTCCTACTAACCCTTCCTCTCCCATTCCCCTAAATAATTGATTGTTATGTTGACGACTATTGAGAACTATTGAACGATAATGCTATTGAATATCCTTTAAATCGTAGCCACATTACATTCATTCATTATTGTTACCAATCTTGGCTTTGCAGCATTTCCTCTGTTCAACAAAATTAACCACTTTGAGGACAAGATTCAGTTTTCATCCCATTTACCCAGTCTCCGCCTAACACAGCACACCTCCACGAGGATGAGACTCGGGTGCTTCTTTCATTAATCACAACGACCGCTAAACCGGTCATTTATTCTATAGTTATTCCGGGCCTACCCCGATGTTTGGCTGAGAGAGTCACGACGGTCTCATGAGAAGACGTCCATTGTACCGACCTGTAATACGGTCCACTGCGAAGTACCGCGAGTACGGTTACTTTTCGCCCGGGCAGCTCCAGCAGTTTTTCGGCTAACAGAGCCATGAGTATTGCTCCCAAAAGCAAATCGACCTAGCGTGCGGTCACGTTATGAAGAAGAGATACCGCCAGCGCGGCAACGTTTTTTTAGCAAAGCAGCCACACGCCTCCCTCGGAGAACTTATTTTCGGGTACAGTAACGACTATATCATGGTCATATTATTAAGTCTTATATGTAACCTTTCGAATGTTAATGATGTCTACTTCTTTTACTTTCAGATTTCCTAGAATGTCGCACATGAGCAGTGAATTCCTTTTGTTTTGCGATGCATTTCTTCTTACACTAATGATTAACTTTTATTCCAGGCCTCTCATCACAATTCAAAACATCATGTGCGTTCTCTGAAATCCGAATTGGTATACCCATATCTACTCTTTATATGTAGTATACTTCATTTTTCAGAACTACTACAGCCAAGGTCACGTGATTTGAATTATCTTGACATTGCAATATGTTTCCATCTTCCCTGCATATGTTCAATAATTTTCTTTATTAAGTTTATTCCAGCAACATATTCTGATGTTACAATTGTTGCACTGGAATCCATGTCCTCCTTAGTACTCTT
>BOPN01005672.1:17500-22500 GCA_017312705.2 Penaeus japonicus | reverse complement strand
GTTCGTGGAATGAGTGTGTGCCAGTTTTATTCGTGTCACGTATCAAAGATTATTCGTGTCACGTATCAAAGATAATTCGTGTCACGTATCAAAGATTATTCGTGTCACGTATCAAAGATTGTTCATGTCACGTATCAAAGATTATTCGTGTCACGTATTAAAGATTATTCGTGTCACGTATCAAAGATTGTTCGTGTCACATATCAAAGATTGTTCGTGTCACGTATCAAGGATTATTCGTGTCACGTATCAAATATTGTTCGTGTCATGTATCAAAGATTATTTGTGCCACATATCAAAGATTATTCGTATGACGTATCAAAGATTATTCGTATCACGTATCAAAAAAAAATTCATGTCACGTATCAAAGATTATTCTTGTCACGTATCCAAGATTATTGGTGTCACATATAAAAGATTGTTCGTGTCACGTATCAAAGATTTTTCGTGTTACTTATCAAACATTATTCGTGTCATGTATCAAAGATTGTTTGTGTTATATATCAAAGATTATTCATGTTACGTATCAAATGATATTCGTATGACGTATGGATATTCGTGTCACATATCATAGATTATTTGTATGACATATCAAAGATTATTCGTGTTACTTATCAAAGAATATTTGTATGACGTATCAAAGATTATTCATGTCATGTATCAAAGATCATTCGTGTCACCTATCAAAGATTGTTCATGTCATGTATCAAAGATTATTTATATGATATATCAAAGATTATTCGTGTCATGTATCAAAGATTATTCGTGTCATGTATCAAAGATTATTCGTATGACGAATCAAAGATTATTCGTGTCGTGTATCAAAGATTATTCATGTCACGTATCAAAGATTGTTCGTGTCACGTATCAAAGATTATTCGTGTCACGATTCAAAGATTGTCTGTCACGTATCAAATACTATTCCTGTCACATATCAAAGATTGTTCGTGTCACATATCAAAGATTGCTCGAGTCCCGTATCAAAGATTGTTCATGTCACGTATCAAAGATTATTCGTGTCACATATCAAAGATTGTACGTGTCACATATCAAAGATTAATCATGTGATGTATCAAAGATTGTTCGTGTCACGAATCAAAGATTATCCGTGTCACGTATCAAATATTATTCGTATGACATATCAAAGATTGTTCGTGTCACGTATCAAAGATTATTCGTGCCACATGTCAAAGATTATTCGTATGACGTATCAAAGATTATTCGTATCATGTATCAAAAAAAAATTCATGTCACGTATCAAAGATTATTTGTGTCACGTATCCAAGATTATTCGTGTCACGTATAAAAGATTGTTCGTGACAAATATCACACATCATTCGTGTCACGTATCAAAGATTTTTCGTGTCACGTATCAAACATTATTCGTGTCATGTATCAAAGATTATTCGTATCATGTATCAAAGATTATTCGTGTCATATATCAAAGATTATTCATGTTATGTATCAAATGATATTCGTATGACATATCAAAGAATATTCGTGTCACGTATCAAAGATTATTTGTATGACGTATCAAAGATTATTCGTGTCACGTATCAAAGATTATTCGTATGACATATCAAACATTATTTGTATCACGTATCAAATATTATTAGTGTCACGTATCAAAGATTATTCGTATGACGTATCAAAGATTATTCATGTCATATATCAAAGATTATTCGTGTCACGTATCAAAGATTGTTCATGTCATGAATCAAAGATTATTTATATGACGTATCTAAGATTATTCGTGTCATGTATCAAAGATTATTCGTGTCACGTATCAAAGATTATTCGTATGAAGAATCAAAGATTATTCATGTTGTGTATCAAAGATTATTAATGACACGTATCAAAGATTGTTCGTGTCACGAATCAAAAATTATTCGCGTCACGATTCAAAGATTGTCTGTGTCACGTATCAAATACTATTCCTGTCACGTATCAAATATTGTTCCTGTCATGTATCAAAGATTATTTATATGACGTATCAAAGATTGTTCGTGTCATGTATCAAAGTTTGTTCGTGTCATGTATCAAAGACTATTCATGTCATTTATCAATGATTATTCGTGTCATGTATCAAAGATTATTCATGTCATGTATTGAAGATTGTTCCTATATCGTATATAAGATTTTTCATGTCACGTATCAAAGATTATTCATGTCACGTATCAAAGATTGTTTATGATACGTATCAAAGATTGTTTATGACACGTATCCAAATATGTTTGTGTCATGTATGAAGACTATTTATGTAACGTATCAAAGATTATTCGTGTCACGTATCGAAAATTATTCGTGTCACGTATCAAAGATTATTGATGTCACCTATCAAAGTATGTTCGTGTCCTGTATCAAGACTATTCATGTCACGTATCAAAGATTATTTGTGTCACATATCAAAGATTATTCGTATGACATATCAAAGATTATTTGTGTCACGTATCAAAGATTATTTGTGTCATGTATCAAAGATTAATCGTATGACATATCAAAGATTATTTGTGTCACGTATCAAAGATTATTTGTGTCATGTATCAAAGATTGTTCGTGTCATGTATCAAGGATTATTTGTGTCATGTATTAAAAATTGTTCGTGTCACGTATCAAAGATTAGTCGTGTCACGTATCAAAGATAATTCGTGTCATGTATCAAAGATTGTTCGTGTCTTGTATCAAAGATTATTCATATGACGTATCAAAGTATATTCGTGTTATGTATCAAAGATTATTCGTATGATGATTCATAGATTATTCATGTCACGTATCAAAGATTATTCGTGTCACGTATCAAAGATTGTTCTTGTCATGTATCAAAGATTATTTGTGTCATGTATTAAAAATTGTTTGTGTCACATATCAAAGATTATTCGTGTCACGTACCAAAGATAATTCGTGTCATGTATCAAAGATAATTCGTGTCATGTATCAAAGATTAATTGTGTAATGTATCAAAGATTTTTCGTGCCACATATCAAAGATTATTCGTGTCATGTATCAAAGATTATTCGTATGATGTATCAAAGATTATTCATGACATGTATCAAAGATTATTCGTGTCACGTATCAAAGATGGTTCGTGTCTTGTATCAAAGATTATTTGTGTCACGTATCAAAGATTATTCATGTCACGTATCAAAGATGGTTCGTGTCTTGTATCAAAGATTATTTGTGTCACGTATCAAAGATTATTCATGTCACGTATTAAAGATTATTGGTGTCACGTATCAAAGAGTATTCGCGTCACGTATCAAAGATTATTCGTGTCATGTATCAAAGATTATTCCTATGACATATCAAAGATTATTCGTGTCACGTATCAAAGATTATTCGCGTCACGTATCAAAGGTTGTTCGTGTCACGTATCAATGATTGTTCATGTCTTGTATCAAAGATTAATTGTGTCACATATCAAAGATCATTCATGTCATGTATTGAAGATTGTTGGTGTCACATATCAAAGATTATTCGCGTCACGTATCAAAGATTATTCGTGTCATGTATCAAAGATTATTCCTATGACGTATCAAATATTATTCGTGTCACGTATCAAAGATTATTCGTGTTACGTATCAAAGATGATTTATGTTCGTATGAAAGTATGTTCGTGTCACGTATCAAGACTATTCATGTTACGTATCAAAGATTATTCGTGTCACGTATCAAAGATTATTCGTGTCATGTATCAAAGATTATTCATGTCACGTATCAAAGATTATTCGTGTCACGTATCAAAGAATATTCGTATGACGAATCAAAGATTATTCATGTCATGTATCAAAGATTATTCATGTCATGTATCTAAGATTATTCATGTCATGTATCAAAGATTGTTCATGTCACGTATCAAAGATTATTCGTGTCAAGTATCAAAGATTTTTCGTGTCACGTATCAAAGATTATTCCTGTCACGTATCTTAGATTATTCGTGTCACGTATCAGAGATTATTCGTGTCACGTATCAAAGATTATTCATGTTACGTATCAGAGATTGTTCGTGACATGTGTGAAAGACTATTCGTATACCGAATCTAAGATTATTCGTGTCACGTATCAAAGAATATTTGTATGACGTATCTAAGATTATTCATGTCATGTATCAAAGATTTTTCCTGTTATGTATCAAAGATTATTCGTGTCACGTATCAAAGATTATCCGTGTCACGTATCAAAGATTATTCGTATCATGTATCAAAGATTGTTCCAATCACGTATCAAGGATTGTTCGTGTCATGTATCAAAGATTATCCGTGTAACGTATCAAAGATTATTCGTGTCATGTATCAAAGATTTTTCATGTCATGTATCAAAGATTTTTCATGTCATGTATCAAAGATTATTCGTATGACATATCAAAGATTATTCATGTCATGTATCAAAGATTATTCGTATGACGTATCAAAGATTATTCTTGTCACGTATCAAAGATTATTCATGTCATGTATCAAAGATTATTCATGTCACGTATCAATGATTATTCATGTCATGTTTCAAAGATTATTTATGTCGCGCATCAAAGATTATTTGTGTCACATACAAAGATTATTCGTGTCACGTATCAAAGATTATTTGTATGACGTATCAAAGATTATTCATGTCACGTATCAAAGATTATTTGTGTCACGTATCAAAGATTATTTGTGTCACATATGAAAGACTATTTGTGTCACGTATCTAAGATTATTTGTGTCACGAATCAAAGATTATTCGTATCAAAGATGATTCATGTACGTATCAAAGATTATTCATGTCACATATCAAAGATTATTCATGTCACGTATCAAAGATTATTCATGTCGGGTATCAAAGATTATTCGTATTACATATCAAAGAATATTCATGTCACGTATCAAAGATTATTCATATGACGTATCAAAGATTATTCATGTCATGTATCAAAGACTGTTCGTGTCACGTATCAAAGATTATTCTTTTCATGTATCAAAGATTATTCGTATGATGTATCAAAGATTATTTGTGTCATGTATCAAAGA
>BOPN01005672.1:0-2500 GCA_017312705.2 Penaeus japonicus | reverse complement strand
ACAGCACGGAAGTTTTAATCTGGCCATGTCATATTCTCTTTAAGTTACTATATCATTCCTGAAACGTTTGAAATATTATCGTAACATTTGCTAGTTAGCTTACTAAGGATTAAAACCACGGAATTCCTTCTTTTTCGTTCCTGGATATTGCTGCCAAGTTGAATATTAAACTGTCTGTACCCCCCCCTCCTCCTCCTACTCTCCCGCCCCTTCCACCAACGAACATCGAATAATTGCATTGTGCATAATCGATGGAATTTTTTATCAGATATCAGCCAATTCGAAATGTATGCGAAGTTTCGATTATGGATACTGGTTACATAATGACAGGGACAGATAAAAGTGATTGGTCGATAATCTAAAACGTTAGATTTATCCTCAGCTTCATAGATATTAATATTTTCACTAGGAGTTGCAATTGTCCGTTTTATTTTGTCAGAGTTTATTATTTACATTGCAGTCACGTCAGTATGTATCGTATCATTGTCCAGCATCAATGAGTCATGGGATCTTGGATGTGTCTGTGCGATTTCATGATTAACATACTGTTTAATGGGTTACATATTGTTTTAGGATTATACACCGCAAGAGTATCATTAACTAATGACTCAATGAATTAAATTATTTTCCAAATACTTTCCATACTTTTATCCAATCATTTCATTAGTTCATGCTCATGATACCTTGTCTTTAGCATATCTATTAAAATTATTCATATTATTGCTCATACATCGATGTTCTTCACCATACATTACAAATATACTACAACTTTCTTATAAAGTTTATGCATCTCTACTATACTTTCTTTAATTTCTGTGGTTTCCATTTTGCATTGATTCTAATAATCGTATGTGGAGAGCAAGTGCCAGGAACATCGGCGAGCATAACCGAAGCCTTGTTACGCGCCATGTTGATATTGACATTCAAATTAACTATATGAAATGCGTGAACCATTGTCATACATACTGTTCCTGGCATAACGTGTTTGGTGTTTGGGAAATGGTTTTGGCACATGTTAAGGATCCGAATTCTACTTGTACCAACTGACCAATTATGGTTAATTAACTTGAAGATATACTTTTGGTCGCATTGGTTGTTATGTTTTAAAAAGACACTTATTTTTAAGACGATTAACTTGGTTAATTCAAAAGGTGAAGGGTGAATTCATTACAACTGAACGGAAATATATTATACCGCATATTTCATTTCATTATGGGGGACCGCCACACACGTGTACTAATTTCTGATATTCTGGACAAAAATCTAAGGTTTCACGACCCACATTTCAGTTTTATTCCTTGCACCTCTTACTATAATGCATGAATAATGTCAAGGATAATAGCGATTAAAAAAGTGAATAAAATATATTCATAACACCTTGAAAATACCATGACCAGCTCCCGTGATACAAAAACAATGTAGCTTATATATTGTATACATCATATACATTTTTCCTCTTCATCAAGTTTTCATATCTTCACCACCTATATTATAAGATATTAATTTAAACGCTATACTTAGCATAAATTACATGCAATCCTCCACATCATAAACATTATCCCCATCCCCGTAACTGCCATTACAATCAGTATTACATTCATTTAATCTTTTAACCACGGCCGAACCACATAAGGATGTTCACCAAATAGCAGTTAACTACGGAAAAAACATTTATTTTATTTTTTACTTATTTCTCTATTCCCCTTGATGTTTTTGGTTATTTATTTTGTACTTTCGCATTAGATATGCCTTTGAAGATATATATATATATTTTTTAGAAATTAAACAACAAATACATATCAATTACGGCGTCATCAGAGATAATGCTGCCGACAGGATGCTATGTATATGCATATGTATGTATGTATGTGTTTATAACTTAGCATCTGAGGTAACCAGACCCGCCATATCTCCGGTTACATAAGTCTTTATTATTCATGAACAAACATAACAGGGATGTGCCTAACCGGCTAAATAACAGGCATAGGAGAAAGGGTGGAGAAAAGTGAGAAGGGTAGAGAGAGATAGAGAGAGACAGATAGATAGATAGAGATAGATAGATAGATAGGGAGAGAGAGAGAGAGAGAGAGAGAGAGAGAGAGAGAGAGAGAGAGAGAGAGAGAGAGAGAGAGAGAGAGAGAGAAAAGGATGGATGAGGTTGAGTCACAGAAAAACGGTGATCAAAAGAGAGATGAAGGGAGAGAGAAAAGAATGATACAAAGGAGACAAAGAGACAGATATAGACACAGAGAAAACACAACAACAACAAAAAACATATGCGAATGAAAGATTACAATTTTTAAGTAGATATAACTAAATATATAATAATGAAATTGAGTGGATTTTAAAGAAACGGGAATAGCTTGTCTCCAATGCATCCCTCACTGTCCTCTCTGTCCTACGGTGAATGTATACATGTTTATATTCACAGAAGAGAGATATAAGTGTGTGTGTGTGTGTGTGTATGTATATGTATATGTATATATATATATATATATAT
>BOPN01005671.1:75000-92562 GCA_017312705.2 Penaeus japonicus | reverse complement strand
AGAGAGAGAGAGAGAGAGAGAGAGAGAGAGAGAGAGAGAGAGAGAGAGAGAGAGAGAGAGAGAGAGAGAGAGAGAGAGAGAGAGAGAGAGAGATAAAGAGAAAGAGAAAGAGAGATAGAGAGAAAGAAAGAGAAAGAGAGAGAGAGAGAGGAAAAAAGAGAGAGACAGAGAGAAAGGGAAAGAGGAGAAAGAGAAAGACAGAAGGTAGTGGAGCCTTGCCTGACGTATCTGAGTCATGCACACGCTAATGACAACGCCAGAGGAACTGACACAACGCCCCCCTCCCCACCGCCCCCTCCCAACACACACTATACCCTAAGTCCCCTACCCCCTTCCCCCCGCCCCCTCACAACACACACTATACCCTACCCCCATCCCCCCGCCCCCCTCCCAATACACAATATACCCTACCCATATCCCCCCGCCCCCCTCCCAACACACACTATACCCTCCCCTTCCCCCTACCCATACCCCCATCACCCCCCCCCCACACACACACACACAGACACCATCACAGATCCTATATATAAAAGCGAGTGTGAGAAACACCACACTTGTCTTTAGAATTTTATGGCTTGACCAAGTGTAGTTTCATTTTTTTCTCTTTTGTTATCCGCAAGTTTCCCGAGTTAATTTGCTTCACATTAAGTGTTCCTGGATATTTTATATTACAGGTATAATATTACGATGCAGTAAATTTCCTGTGTTAGATATAGTGAGGCAGTTGGATTTACTTAAATGTATTATGTGTGTATTTCGTGAGAGGTAGAGTCATGGGCGGGGAAATAGCTGCTCTCTTTTATGGGGTTATAATACTCAGAGAAACAAATCATGCACATAGATTACATGCTATGTGATCATAGGATGATAAATAAATGTGTTTATATATATATATATATATATATATATATGTATGTGTTCATATCAATTTTTATAACATTTATTTGGTTTAACTTATTTTAAGATGAATATGCTATATTCATGGGTCTATTTCAAAGAAATTAGAAAAAATACTCATATAACACATTAAGTTCTCAAAACGATCGATATAATATCCATTAACTATTGACATTCGAAAAACGAAATCCTTAGTTTTGTTAGAGAGGAAGTAGTTGATTAACGCAAAAATGTGTTTGTGAAACTAATTATTCACTTTTCCAGATAGATGTTAAAGTATTCTGTACCCAGGCTTATAAATTGCTTATGATATTGCTATTAATAAATATCATTCTCAACAGATATTTGAGCTTAAGGGATTCAGGAGTGGTTGTTTTAGAGGCGGCGCAGGTTCTGAGGTCCCAGCAAGAGGCGCTAGACAAGTTCATTAAGAAACTCTCGGGCCAAACCTCCCAGGGTTATTGCCAAGGTCTCTTGCTTGATCTTACAGTTGATAGAGAGAATGACATAGCGATGGATATGGCTATAAGGTAGGTGAAAGAGGGAGAGGGAGAGAGAAATAGAGATAGATAGATAGAGAGATAGATAGATAGACAGATAGATAGAGAGAGACAGAGAGAGAGAGAAATAATTTGTGTGTGCGAGTATGCATCACTTTTGAAAACGAATTAAAATTATCTATACTTGCGTGTAAGCTTTTCTTGGAAGCGTATGGAGCATTTCATTTGTTGGCGGTGTCAAGCAGCGAATATTCTTTTAAGGTTTCATTGTTCCTTTCAGGTTCCTGGATGTGTCGAAATTGTCTTCAAGTCCAGAGACGTATGTTTTTGCTGTGGGGTCTCTCACAAAGATGGAAGTTCTCCAACAACCAAGCCTTCGAAATTCCATTCATGTGTTTTATTTTGGTGTCGACGACCAGAGTCATCTGGATTTCCATGCTCCTCTTCTGGAAAAGCAGAAACTTACAGGCAAGACAAAAATATTAATTTTACTAAGGGTTATGGCTTAAATAACCTAGATATATCGTGTATTAGTTCTAAGGTAATACTTATTTCACAGAAAAGGCGGATGAAGTCTTTGTGTTTTCACGATGCCTTTACTGTGACAACGGCAAAACACGAATGCAATTGCTTCACCAGTGGGATCTTCATGCAATCGCTCCAAAGGGAATAAATATCAGTCAAGGTAAATATGCTGCCCCTGTGTTGTGATATTCATTCTTATAGCTGAGACTGATGTTCAGTATAATTTCATCTAGTATCAGATAAGATAGATATAGTCATAAAATTGATGATTTTACCCCTTTCTTATGCCTTACAGAACTATCAAAATGAAAACAATATATACATTTTATTAACTTGGAAATATCTGCGTCTAATTTCAGAAGAAGAACGTAACTACATGGGTCATGAGTTCAGCATTGTGACTCTTAATTATTTCCCTTACATACACTATATGCCAGAGTTTGAGAATAGTAGTCGTCTGCAGATGCAGGACTCGCTTGACTATCGTATACTCACAGAAATCACTCAACATCTCAACATTACGTACGTTGAGAGACTTGTTTTAATGCAGCTAAAACACATGACAATCCTCCGATGAACAAGTAGCAGTTTGTTTACTAATCTTAAGGCACTGTATAACCAAATTTTTTGAGGTACAATACATCAATTAATACGAATATATGATTGTTTGCTTCCAACCCGACTGATTTTTCTGAGCCACATAAACATCTTTTGCAGCTACACACTACAGGAGCCATCGGATGGGATGTGGGGCACACCCTTGGGCAATGGCAGTTGGACGGGCATCGTCCGGACCCTTCAACTTCAGCAGGCTGATTTCTCCCTCGCCTTAACGCCCACTTACGCCAGGTCACGTGTGGTTGACTTTTCGAGGGTTTACATGGGCGAGCCGCTGATCATTGCATCAGCTAAGCCCCACCCGCTGCCCAACTACCTGTCACTCATTAGTCCTTTCTCTGGTAAGCCATATATATATTTATTCACACACACACACACACACACACACACACACACACACACACACACACACACACACACACACACACACACACACACACATACATACACACACATATATATAACAAACCTCCCTCTGCCGCCCTCAGGAATAACCCGAGGGTGCAGTACTTAACCAACTAGACCACATGATCCAACAAAAGGATAGTCAAACTAGGATACTAGTTCCATAGAATTTGCCTATCTACTCATACAAGAGTAATGATAGCGAAGTTTTACAGACAATTCCCGTGGGTACTCGGTGGCATTGGTTCAGAAATTTAACAACAAAGTCAGAAGACCTTAGGTTACTATATAAGATGGAAGCAAGCGCTTTCATTTCGGCTGCACAGGGCGTACGTGCTGTGTTATCGCTCAGTTGTTGCTGTGGTATGCTGAGTAGTTGCTGATCATGACCACTGATGGAGAGTGTAACTCCTGCAGGAGAAAGTTGAGGAGTCACTGAGCACGAGCGCTGATGGATAGCGCAAATCACTTAGGAGATAGTTCTTGAGGTCCTCATATCTGACATGGTCGTGTTTTTTGTCCACCCACGTCGATATTTGTGGGAAAATATCGTCTGTGATAGCTTCTGTTACATAATCTTCTATTACTATAAATATCACTATCATTATTAATATAATTGTATTATTACTATCATTATCGTCATTATCATTGAGTTAGTTGAGGTCAAGCAATACCTTTATTCGTGTCTCTTTTATTAGTTATTATCAATTTTTATTATTATTATTGTTATTATTATTATTTTAATCTTTGGAGTTGATTGTGTTGCAATTTTTAAAACGAAAGGGACACTTTGTAAAATATTGGAGAGGGAAGTGTCTGCCTTTAAAAGATAAAGGTAGTGGAATATCTGCCTTTAAAAGATAAATTGAGCAGAATATCTGCCTTTAAAAGATAAAGAGAGCAGAATATCTGCCTTTAAAAGATAAAGAGAGAGGAATATCTGCCTTTAAAAGATAAAAAGAGTGGAATATCTGGCTTTAAAGATAAAGAGAGAAGAATATCTGCCTTTAAAAGATAAAGAGAGAGGAATATCTGCCTTTTAAAGATAAAAAGAGTGGAATATCTGCCTTTAAAGATAAAGAGAGAAGAATATCTGCCTTTAAAAGATAACAAGAGTGGAATATCTGCCTTTAAAATATAAAGAGAGTGAAATATCTGCCTTTAAAGATTAGGAGAGTGGAATGTCTTCCTTTAAAAGATAAAGAAAGTGGAATATCTGCCTTTAAAAGATAAAGAGAGTGGAATATCTGCCTTTAAAAGATAAAGAGAGTAGAATATTTGCTTTTAAAAGATAAAGGGAGTGGAATATCTGCCTTTAAAAGATAAAGAGAGGAATATCTGCCTTTAAAAGATAAAGGGAGTGGAATATCTGCCTTTAAAAGATAAAGGGAGTGGAATATCTGCCTTTAAAAGATAAATGAATTGGAATGTCTGCCTTTAAAAGATAAAGAGAGGAATATCTGCCTTTAAAAGATAAAGGGAGTGGAATATCTGCCTTTAAAAGATAAAGAGAGGAATATCTGCCTTTAAAAGATAAAGAGAGGAATATCTGCCTTAAAAAGATAAAGAGAGGAATATCTGCCTTTAAATGATAAAGAGTGGTATATCTGCCTTTAAAAGATAAAGAAAGTGGAATATCTGCCTTTGAAAGATAAAGAGAGTGGAATATCTGCCTTTAAAAGATAAAGAAAGTGGAATGTCTGCCTTTAAAAGATAAAGAAAGTGGAATATCTGCCTTTAAAAGATATAGGGAGTGGAATATCTACCTTTAAAATATCAAGGGAGTGGAATACCTGCCTTTAAAATGCCTAGGTATTCCATATAGCTCTCAAAAGAAGTAAAGGCCACCTCTACATCGTCTAAGTAGGCCAAGGTGAAATGGCCCTAATACAGGAGAGAGCATAATATTCATGATGCGTTGGAAAGTGGTGGTGGGAGCTGTTGAATGGCCAAAGATCAATTTCAAAAAATGCCAAAGTCCTTAGGTGCCAATTCAACTGACCAGTATGTCGCTCTGCTATCAAGAACTGTGACCCAGACCTGTCCTGAAAGACTATCAAGTTCATTGATTTTGAATACAGGGTATGTATGCGAGACAGTGACTACACTAAGAACGCTAAAGTCAATACAGAATCTAATACCATCTTTCTTCTCCATAAATACAACCGAGGATTGTACTGTAGATAGTAATGACTCCTGAGTAGCCATAATTATAATTGCCATTGCTGTACACTTACAGGCTGCATGATACTTGTAACTATATCATGCTGTACCCAAGTGTGACAATAGAGGAGTTACCTCCACTAAATAAGGCTGGATACAGTAATAAAGTCTCCAACAGTGTGTTGTGATGTGCTGAAGACAGACGTCCAAGCTCCATGTCTCTAGAGATCATCCCAGGAGACAAGTCTCCTGCCTCTAAGGCAGATGGAGATAAACATTTAGAATGAACCTACAGGATTTTGATACTTGCCACATGGTCGTCCTGTCATTCGGTCTGTTCTGTTGAGCCGAGTCTAAAGAGGTGCTTCCCTTAATAACTTAAAGAAGACTGAAACACTCAGAACATCAATTGAAGGGTTCCTGGCAGGGGAGTCTGAGGATACACATACATGTCAGGACAGCTCGATCTTCAACAGTGACGGCAGCAGATTCATTTGACAGGTGAGTCTGGGGACACACCTCCGTCTGGTAATATCAGAATAGGAGCTACAGCAGTGTCCTTTTCAAGGGGAGTCTGAGGACACACCTCCCTCCGACAATGTCAGTACAGCAGGAGTTTCAGCAGTGATGGCAGCAGGGTCCTTGTCATGGGAGTATGAGGATGCACCTCTCCCTGGGACCAAAAGGTGTACCATACTCCTGGTTTCCACTGCCTCAGCCGCAGTAAGGAGAGCACTTGGAGTTATGGCACGTCTCTCTCTGCCCATAATAAGTACCCACACATGAGCAGTTCAGAGGGGTGGGAGTTGGTGAAGGTGACATCATGCCTGGTCCTCTCTAGTGTATTCCACCGAGATCAGTCTGAGCTTATCTATTCTCTGAAGGACATCACCTGGAAAGTGGACTCCTGACACACTGACAATACAAAGCAAAATCTCAACATCAGGGCCACGTTAAAAATTCATGATAACCTCCAATGTTATTGGCACAAGTTTAGCAGCAACACCCTCAAGAACCCTCTGTAATATCAATACCCTTTGTACAGCCAGGCTTTAGTACTTCATGTTTCTCAAAGGTGTCCATGAAGATGATGAGAGGGTGGTCATTTATGAGGAGCTGAACTAGGGGCCTGTCCCGGTCTTGATTTCACTGCCTTGGTGGTTGCTTGAAGTGGCGGGGAATTAGCACGGAAATGCTCGACTTCCCCACAGTTGTAGTAACGTCGATGCCCTATTTGGCAATCAGTAGTGTTGTGACCCCTGAACCAGTGGAACTCACGCCATTTAAGCTCCTCTGGTGTCAAAGGAGTTTTAACTTGTGGGCCTGGACTTTGGGTGACAACACTGACACTTCTAAATGGGTAGTCTTAATAGTAGTTTAAGGATGCTGTTTCTGTTGGTAGAGCTGCTGGACGAGAAGTGATGTGTGATTAACGAGTTGGTGGCTGTGGATAACTGTGTCGAGGTCCCAGGGATGAAAACACACATTCTGGGGCAGGCTGTTGCCTTCAGCATAGTTATACATAGCCAAAGGTAGAGATTCCTTCACTTCAGTAGTAGCATTCCAAGCCAACTGTAAAGTCTCAGCAAGTAACATGACAGATAAGAATGCTAATGGTGAGAGTTGCTGCTGAAGCCAGAGAGGAATACCTTGCAGTAATGTCCACCTTATGAGATCCTCAGGGTCACTTACTTCGATCACTGAATGGTACAGAGGTTACAAAGCCATCATCAGATAAAAGTGACGAGCAGATCATTCACTTCCATCTCTTGGATATCTAGATGTTCCTCCCGTCCATCTCGTCTATCTCCTGCACCTCATCCACATTGCCCATATCAACTACTAGTGTTGACACTCGGTGCTAAATAGGGCAAGAATTGCTCACAAGGGGATACTAGTGTAAAACTTTTCATAATAGTTCACAAGGACCTACTTTCCGATTTCAGGGCACGAGATTTCACTGCTGCATAGCAACAGTTGCTAAGTAAATATTTTTGCAATGTAGTTTCTAAAAACCGTGTACCATTGCATTTGGAGATCATATACAAGAATTCTATGGCATAAAATCCAATTTAGGGAAACAGGGTATATAAATGCCGCTCCTAAAGCTTCAGAGACTGTCGTCACAGTCAGTGTTGCGTTTGCAGTAGGATGTGCATTTTAGATGCGCATCATCACATTTGCAGTCTGTGCATCCTCCTCAGCAAGAACACTTCAGTAGTTCTTAGCAGGTTGCAGTAGCTACGTGTGAAAATTCGTTTTGAAGCAGTACCATCTTCAGTCTTCTGCTTTCGTTTTGTACATTCCAGTTTGGTATGTGAAAACCTCTGAAAACAGAATTTTTGCCACTTCTTTCAATGTTGATTGAATACCATTCCCATGGTCAAGTCGTGCCAGGTTTATTTTGATTAGCATTGAGTCAATGTTACTGAACTGTGTGATGTTGTCAGCTATGGTTTCATAGTCTCTGTCAGTTGGTGATATGAGAGAATCTTTGGTGTCTAGTTGACAATAGACAGATAGTCCAATTGGTTGCTTGAACAGATGATAGCCATTTGTGAATATTCAGTAAGTCTTGACTATCACTGTGCCGAGGGTTTATCCTTTTACCACCTTTATCAAATAAATTTGTTGCATACATTCCTTTATGGGATACAACGAGGTTCAGTTTTCCTACACTTCGCCCGACAGTTCATGCACTGCCATTTCAGTCCCGTGCGATCTGTACACCTTCCAGGTAACACTGAATGCCCTGTTACCCTAGGCTCGGCTCTCCCGTGCTTGCACCTCTCAATTCAGGCGCGGCTACATAACTACATCTACCAACTACAAACTAGAGAATTTGGGGCTGTCAGTAGTATTTGGGACATTGATCTGGATATACTAGTACTTATTAATGTACTAGTATATCTAGATCAGCTAGCACTGAGCCTTATGCTGAGTTACATAGCAGTGGTGTCACCAATGTGCCCTAGTTGTGTGCTGACATTCACTTTATTATATACATAAATATGCTTTTATACATTTTACTTCAGTGACCCCAGATATTTCAAGCGCATGTTTCATATTATTCAATATGATATGATCAATATGAGATTTTGGGAGACATTTGAAATTATGCTTTGACATTGCTAGACACAGGCATCTGCAAGATAAACAGATCTGTAATATAGAGCTGTAATATATCAAAATATCTATGCCATCTTTACTTTATATGATCCATATTTTCACAAAAGGCAAAGACATGACTTGAACAAGACATTTTCACATAATCGTAATAATTTGGGGTTTAATTAACATCAAACATGGAGATTATCACATTTATTGCTATCTAATAATCTTTTGAACCATTTTTGGTGTGAATAAAGGAAAATGAATAAAAGTAAAAAAGTCATAACACCTCAGAGTAGTTCAGAAACTGCATCGTTGCTGCCGGTTACTAAGGAAAATGCTTTGCCTAGCAACCGTTGCTATGCAACATAGAAATCTCGGTGGCTCCTACTCTGAAATTGTAAAGTAGGTCCTTGTGAATATTTCCGGAAAGTTTCATGTTTGTATCAGCTTGTAAGCAATTCTTTCACACATTTCTTTGACTATACGACTCGTTCCAGTGCAATCTATTTACAGTGGGAATAGGTGACCTGTGACCAAAGGATCGCAGCATATCCAAAATACATGGCTGAGGCCACTATCAGCTCCATCACAGCAGTTGGACCTGTGGATATTAAAAGGTAGTAATTATAAAGGCTGTGTATACTGAGACGGCCCACAATGAAAATGTATCAGACCTAAAACAATAATAAAAAAAAAAAAAAAACATTCAAGAAATAAATCATGATATCAGTTAAATGCTAGGTGTAATTTATAAGAAAGAAAAAATAAGACAAAGAAAAAATCTAATTCACGAACTAATAAGGTTTACTGAAGTACGAAATTGAATAAACAATACAATTAAATGCAGAATATCAAATAATGAGGAAATGGATACAAACGTAAAGGAAACTAAAAATATATAGTAAATGATGTATGCATATAATAGAAAACTATATACAGTAAAACATGTGTGGTGCAGCTCGACCAGTTCGCACCTGATAAAAAAAAAGAATAATCATTTCCGAAAATCTGTGTCAACATTCTCATGATTTAGCTGCTGTAAGTCAACACTTGGGTCGAGTTGGTACATTCTGTAGACCAGAAGAATTCACAAACGCTAGCTCCACAAGTAGAAATGACCATGGTGAACCACAAGAAAATAGAGTGGCTGGTCACATAACGTAATGGAATACCTGAGGGACATACTGATGCCACTCAGGTAGAGTCGCTAAGGCTTCTTTAACTACCTTATTAGACCTTTCAACCATCCCAGTAGCCTGTGGGTGACATCCAAAAGTAAGATAAGTTTTAATTTTAACAATATCACACCTGTGTAAACATACTACTGGTGAGCTTGAATCATCCATCTGTTTCCAAGAGCCATGGTGGAAAAAGAGCTGTTAGAAAGTAATTTATACAAGCTTCTGTAATCACCTTTGCTTCCTTGGAAAGGACTAGAATCAATCTGGAGCAGCAGCCAAATGGACTCTCTGTGGAATACTCTTTCACTTTGACATTACACAACATATTAGGGAAATGAAATTGGTCAATGGTCAGTGGTAGGTACAAAAAAAAAAAAAAAAAAAAAAAATCGAAGCCACAATACCGGGAGAGTGCCATTACAGACAGCATATCCTTTCATAGGACATTGACTTACGAATGTGATTAAAAAAAAAAAGAAAAAAAAAAAAAAAAATCTGCAAAGAAAATTCCTCCAGAGCTAAAGGTAGCTTCTCTATAGGAACGCTCCTTCACTCATAATACTTGATAATTAGGGCTGTGACATTATGCTTTTACAGAAATGCTTTTTATGCTTTTTAAAAAATGCTTTTTATGCTTTAAAATATGCTTTTTCTGAAATAACTGCAACAAACTCTCATATCATTATGAAACTTTGCCACAGGGTATTTCACACCCTCCCGTAATATCCCAATGTGTTGTGAATCATCAACAGTACATAATAATGCCACTTCTCCCTATAAAAAGGAGAAAGTTAAACGTCTCTCCCAAAGAAACGAACATAAATTGGTGACATAATACCTGTGACGTAATCAAGCTCCAACCACATAGTTCATCCCCTTGTTCGTACCCTCCTCCTCTTCCTACCCCCTCTCCATATTTCCCTCCCTTCCTCCCCCTCCTCGTTTATCTTCCCTCTTCCCTCGTTTTATCATGCAGTTTTAAGGCGTAAATAAAATAGTGTAGTAGTGGTATTCTATATTTCTATTATAGCCGCATCCTTGAATGATTTTGTGAACAAAACACACTGAATTTACTCATCTGGCGTATAAAAGCATAGATTTTTAGTAAAAAGAATAGAGTTTACATAAAAAACATATTTTTTTTATAAAAAGCATATTCTTTTAAAATGGCCTATGAAAAGCATATTCTTTAAAATGAAATATGCTAAAAGAATATGCTTTATGCCAAAAGCATAATGTCACAGCCCTATTGATAATCTAAGAGCAATGGGTCTTTTATTTTTTTTCCCCACATTATAATAGGATCAACATCAGGCTCTTTGTGTCGCAATGCCTGGTTATAGATTATCTTAAACTGTTAATGAGACAGTTCATAAACTCTTCGTATACCGGTGGGAGATGATTAGTCTGGGCGATAAACTATCTACTATGAAAGTAGAGATCAGATGCCCTTACTCCATCTACCACAGCTTCGGCATCAGTTGCAGAATAACACGTTTTTTCTCCACAGAGTTTATGAAAATTATCATCAGCGTCCCTTTGTATTAGACTTGTAGCAGTAGCTGTTTTAACGCATCTATCTGTACCTCAAAGGGATCATTTAAACTAGATTACTGCAGTTTAGGGACTGAGGCTAGTTTGTCTTTAAAAAACCGAAATGCTTCACATTCACGTGTACTCCAACTGAATGCATGAGCTTTCCTAGTAAGTTCCAACAATGGTGCTGCTATAAAAACAGTTCGTAGCGACTCCCCCTTTATATCTATTATACCATTTGCTTGTCCGCCATGCCTTTTGTCTGATCATCTGCTCATGGAACTGCACCCTTGGACCCTGCCTCTTAAGGTACTGCTCTTCGCTTGATGCAGTAGCAGCTGTTTCCTTCGGGATCTTAAAGTGATCCACATGCTGGGTTATATATGTTATCGAAAGTAAAACTACTAATTATGAGATCTACAGGTCCGAGACAAAATGTCCTGGCATTTATGATGGTGTCATCGGAGGTTCTCATTTTGGCGTATCCACTTCTCTATCTCTAGGTTACAATGACGAGGTTGGGATGCTGGTTTATCGCCAGAAAACTTTGGAATGGGTTCCTTTTCCATGTAGGCAGCAACCCGTGTTGAATACTGATCATTAGGCTCACAGAGTTGAGAGTTGGACTCGCAAGAATGTAGATTTGTGAACTCCGTTCATGTGTGTACACTTGGAACAGGTTTTTGCCTTGGGCTTAGTGCAGGGATTATGCTTGGGGGTGATTGACCGCAGAGCTTCTCTCAGGGAACGGTTTGCTTCTGCCACAACAGCTCTTTCCTGGTCCTACCGTCATGTTGCACTATGTCACTCAACCCTTCCACCAGGGCCGTTGCACCTTCCAGCCGTTCCTTATCTTCTATGGATAGTGCAGAATGGTATGTGTCATTGCCAGTATTTCTTCCACTAATCATCAGGAAAGTTCACTTTTCTGTTAACAGATTATACAAAAATAAGTCCACAAACTGTCTTAGAATCGTTATATTTGCACTATACATTATACACAGTACACTGGGGTTACACTGAATGGGACACAATCCACTTTGGATATCATATCTCAAAGCAATTATTTCCATGTAAAATAATGTTACAGCACAAACCCCCTGCAAAAACGACATACAGTTGTAAATAGGGAAAATTGGCAGACCAATTCCTGTTACCCTCTGCTTCTCTCATAAGGTGGATATAATCTGTGATTCCCAACTTTACCCCACAATCTAGGCCCCGGTAGTAAAGGAGGGCATGAAGGAGATCAAGGAAATTGCGGGGTAATGCATAGATAAATTAAATTGATATATGATACATCTGTACCTTAGCTTCATCATATATCTGTCTATTGTAAAATAAAGACGTGGTTTCTTTCAAATATGCATAGCATACCGTGCTTACAGCAATCGTGGTTGCTATGGTACAAAGCGATTTTTTTATAGTATAGAACATCGCTGTACCTTCAGATAGATAATCAGATACATAAAATGACACATAGACAGGTAGAAAGTGAAGAGAGAAAGTGAGAAAGATAGAGACAGATGGACACAAAGAAAATGAGGGAGAATGAAACAGAGAGCATAAGACATGCCCTAAATGCCACGTGGTCGTGATTCTGTTCTTAACCTAGGAGGAAGGAAAGTGGGAAAAACAATCTACTATTAAGCCAGACCACGCGTGGTCAGGGATATATATGACCAACCCTGGGCTCACTCGACCTCTTGCATCACTCAATCTCACGATATCCCCCCCCCCCCCGTTGCATTCGGTCGGCCATCCGTTTGCCTGGGCAAAGATCAGGTTATACAAAGATGTCCAGTACCTGCACGACACTAATAGTAATTATTACTTATTGGTCCCGTCATCTGCAATAAAGCAAGAGAGTGTAACTGACATATTTGTGATACCCCTCACAGAATGAGAGAAGGGGTGGGGGCAATGAAAAATGAGGGAAGATTGGTTAGTAGAAGTGATTGTATTTAGGATGACTTTGGAAGTGAATAAGAAGGGTCAGATGGCAGATGGCAAAAGCTGAAAAAAAAGATATATTGCCAAATTTAGGCAGAGGATGAGAAAGACACAGGTGGTGGAGTGGTGTCGGACGACTGGGCAACTACTGCATGGGGTCACTTCTGAATACAGGGGCCGGATACTCAAAACTCTGGCAGTTTAAGACGTCGCAGCGGGTTACGCTCTCGTAAGGTACGATGTCCCTACGAGGTCGCAAATCTCCCATACTCAGAGAAAAAATAAAATATCGTAACCGAAAGAAAACCTCGTAACCGTAGTTCGATGGGATACCCTCAGAAGGCGGGACCATTTCGAATTGACCAATCAACAGTCAGCCCTTTAGGCGTAACTACCAATTGGAGGCCACGGTTATTAGGGGGAGGAGCGAGCGAAAGAGAGAGAGGGAGTGGGAAAGAGAGCGAGAGTGAGAGATATAGATGATTATAAAAACAGATAGATGGATATTTGAATGAATAAATAGACAGAGAGATACAGATTTATATTTATGAGTGTATATATATTATGAATATATATATATGCATGTATATATAAATGTATATGTATGTTTGTATATGATAAATACATACATACACACATACATACATACATATATATATATATATATATATATATATATATATTTATATATATATGTATATATATGTATATATACACCTTTGTATATGGCAAGACACCTTCATTTCCCAAAGCTCTATGGTGTATTCAATATGTATTGTCGTAAACTCCATAGGGTAAACGACGAGCGCATTCTATAATTGCTTGTTATATTCTTTTTATCAAGTGGCTAGGGAATATGGAGGTATTTGTGATACACAGATACAATATAAATTGATATGACGCCTTATACTGTGTCTGGGACAGTCAGTAATACATAATCTATACAAATCTCGTTTGCAATGTTTAACTAGGCACGACTTATTTCCGGTTCACACCGGTACGAGTGCTCGGGACCACCCTTGCTTACGAGGTGCTGTGACGTCACACGGGGACGGTTAAAAGTTTTTGAGTAAGACCCTTGGAGCTCGCAATGGATACGTGCGGCCTGGCTGCGCGGGCTTACGACGTCGTTAGCTATTTTGAGTATCCGGCCCCAGATCCATAAAGTGAATCAGTCAGAACATGAAGTTATTGCAGGGAGTCTTAAAAGTTAGTCTGAGAGAAGTGGAGTTAATATGTGAGGAATAATACGGTTTTATGCCAGAAGAGAGTGATTTAGACGGAGAGAGAGAGAGAGAGAGAGAGAGAGAGAGAGAGAGAGAGAGAGAGAGAGAGAGAGAGAGAGAGAGAGAGAGAGAGAGGGGGTGTGTGTGTGTGTGTGTGTGTGTGTGTGTGTGTGTGTGTGTGTGTGTGTGTGTGTGTGTGTGTGTGTGTGTGTGTGTGTGTGTGTGTGTTTTATATAAGTATAAATATATGTAAATATGTATTTTGTATATGCATACATATCATATATATATTTATATTTAATTATATATGTACTGAATAATAACCAATACATAAAATTCTCTCCCAGATATGGTTTGGGCGACACTTTCCTTCAGTATCTTCGCTTCCAGCATGACATTGTGGCTCCTTCAGAAGGCGTGGGCGTGTAGCACCGGTGGCCGTGACCTTCGGCTAAGCTCTGCCCTCTTGTACAGTTGGGGCACCATGATGGAGGACTCGCCCACTGCTGCGCCAGCCAACGCCTCCGGCAGAGTAAGAAACGTTCTGTGATGAACCAAACTATACAGTTCTTTTCTCACAGTTATATCATGTTGCTTCTATTGTTAGCTATGAGACATGAAAAGAGCACTTCTAATAATCACAGAAGCAAATAAATTGAATATTTTACTGCCTGGCTAAAAATATGAACAGTGCCATTGATAAATGGTTTAAATAGTCTAACGCATCTTAGAACCAAGACAAATAACAAAAGACAGCAGAAACTATAAACATTTAAATGTATCGCTTGTTAAAATAGATCGTGGTGTTGACATGGCTCACATACTGCCTGGTCATGACCACAGCCTATCGCTCCTCCCTCGTGGCACACCTCACCGTCCAGGGTAAGACAGCGGAGATAAATTCCTTTGAAGACCTCTTGTCTCATAGTGGATGGACTTGGGGCATGAAACGTAACACAGGATCGATGGGAACGTACATGAAATCCAAGGCGAATCCTGTGATCGAACAGCTAGAAAGGAAGATGCAGGTAATTCCTGTCACTTTCTGTATGAGAAGAGTGTTATAAAAGTGAGAAACAGTGATAAAAGCAAAATGATGGAAAATATTAATGAATATATGAGTTAACCTGTCAAGGAGTAAATTCTAATTCAGATTTTTAGTTTTTTACAGATGACGAGAATATTGAACTTGCATTAAAAGGAAGTCATGGATATATTTCCTCCAAGTATGGCATTTTAGCAAAAATTGCTAGCAAATTTACTGACGAATTCGGTCGAACTGGCATCCATATCAGCGCCACAGAGTACAACCCTTTTCCTGGAGTTGCCTGGGCATTCAGGTTAGTTCTTAATTTTTCTTCTTATAACCATGAAATAATTAAATCACAAAAAGGCGAGAACTAGTAATATAATATGATGTTGCACAGAAAGGGTATTCCGATAAGGAATGACATCATCAGACTGTCACAAAGACTTGTGGAAGCCGGTTTGATTGACCGTTGGATGGAGGAAGTGCTGAAAACTTCGGGATCTGGAAAGGCCACACAAGGGAAGGTAATTCGCCATGTTGGAATCAAAGTACTTACTATCATTATCCTTTTTTCTGAAAGGCTATGAGTATTTGCATAATATTTCTAAGAAATTGTAAAACAAACATTCCATTATCACGTAAAATCAAAAGAATAGAATCAAAGTCAGTCAAATAGATATCAAATTAGAGTGGAAAGCTTTTATATCTCATGTTTTCCAATCGTGTAGTTTCTAAATAGCAGTTTTATCTCTGATGACCCATCCTTTCCTTGCTCGCCAGCCAGAAGACGACCGTGTGGTTCTCCGAGTTCAGCACCTTCTGAGCGCCTTCCTCTTGCTTTTTCTGGGTCATACGATGTCCCTCTTCACCTTCTTTGCCGAGATTGTGATTGGTCGCTGCTTTAGACCCTAAGATGCTTATACTTTACTATTGCCAATGCTATTGCGGAAACTGCTGCTCTTGCTGCTCCTATTGATAATTTTGTTAGTAGTAGTATAGCGTACGTCTTTCCTCACACCTGCATTTTTACCATGTATCTCGGTCTACACCGTCAAAAAAAAAAAAAAAAAAAAAGGTTAGATGATAACGTCTGCCACCACCCTTTCATAAGTACAGGAACGAGGATTTTTAACGGAAGAGAATTATGTGAAAAAATGTGGAAACGAATGATAGAAAATATATATGTGATGGAGTTTATTTTGTGTATGATGTGTATGCAGTGAGACAAAGAATGGTAATAACAACCTGAGCGCGGAGGACGAGTATGGGAATTTCACCACATTCTCCAGATCAGATTCCTTAACCCGATGCTTCATTAGCAGACTTAGAATAAGTGGAGGGTTGGTGGTAGAATAGGTATTCATAATTAGGAGAGATTGAGCATGTAAAAATATTAATAAGAACACCTGCATTTTCAACATATATATCCTGCCTCTGGGGTATCTGGGGCTTCAGGGCATAAAACAAGGATAGCTTCTCGTAACAGCTCATAGTGGACACTGGGAATACCATAGCATCTTCGTCACGAGCACAGGAAGAAGATATTCATATGCATGGATGACAGGAAAGTCAAATGCGGCTTTATACTGCCCGAAGATCAGTTCAGAAAGATTTGCGAAAAAGTCGGATTTTCGGGAATATCTACTACAGTAGTATTTTTCATAGTCTCCTGTCATTCCTTTCATCCAATATATTCCACACTGCATTCTCTCACTGACCCACATTCTCATATAACTCGAGATGTGACTGACAATTACTAGTCTATTCCACAGACGTACCATAAGGATTGATAACCATAATCTTCCTAGGCTGATTGAAGAAGCGAGGAAAACATGCAACACCTCATATTTCTAATTTCTACTTCAGTAACCCTTGTATAGAAAGTTACGATCTGAGGGGCCGTTTGTGTTACTTTTGTAAACACTAATACACCACAACTGCTACTAAAACCACCATTACTTTTACTACCTCTACTGCATAACATTCACTTATATCACTGAATCAATGTATTAAAATTCCTTCCTGAGAATATCATTAAACATGAGTGTGTGAGATGACGGCACATTAAACATATCGATATGATAGCTTGAAGAGATATATAATCTTGCCTGCAATACATTACTGCTCAATCATTGTACGTTGAACATGTAATATGGCTAAAATATTCAGTTATCATGTTAATCGCGAGCTGATCATTTCCAAATCATAAATTTTGGGAGATGATATCATTGTTTATCAAAGTGCTAATGCTATAAAAACCGCCTTATGTATGTGTGTGTGTGTGTGTGTGTGTGTGTGTGTGTGTGTGTGTGTGTGTGTGTGTGTGTGTGTGTGTGTGTGTGCGTGTTTGTGTGTTTGTGTGTGTACACCCACACGCATAGGAAGACACTATGTATTCATAAATACATACATAT
>BOPN01005671.1:37500-52500 GCA_017312705.2 Penaeus japonicus | reverse complement strand
CGTTTAGTGGCAGACAGACACTTTCTCAATTTGGTCCACAAGCTGCTGCAGTCCTTCCATTATTACCTATAATAAAGAGGATTTACATTTCCTTATAGTACACAATTCCCAAATATACAGGGGGGGGGGGGGGTGTTGGCATTTGCCAGCGCATGAAGCATGGAGGCCACAAAATTGCTTCATAAGGTCGGTCATATTCTGAACAATTAATTGATAGCATGAACTTCAAATACAAATAATTGCACATAGATTTTATTACGTCAAATAATAATAATAATAATAATAATAATAAAAAGACTGACTCAAATCCTATATCAATTTATTACTTGGTGCAATGTAAATTATGATTTTCCATTAAATGTGACCTCAAGTATAGGTTTTTAATGATTCTACATAAACTAAGTACATTAAAGGATGATAACAATATCATGATGAAATACATTTTAACGACTGATTTCCCTTTATCTAATAACAATTATAAAGTGGGAGTGATAACAGCTGATGAAGCAAGAAAACTTTGTGATACTGGACACTGTACAGGCTAACAGTACCTTCACCTCACTGGCCTAAATATTAATGCACGTCAACCACTTCTTATGTGCTTCTTACCTTCTTAAAAATGTTATTGGTGTCGTTTGTTCGTTGTTGAAGTTGACTTTTGACGCACGAAGTCGTAGATAAGAGCTCAGGAGACAGGTGTCGGTGGTAGAATGCAATAACACGTTTTAATATAGAAATAGTCCCGGTCAGGGAGGTAAAATTTGTATTTCTATACTAAAATGCATTATTGCATTCTACCATATTTCTCACATAGATATAACCTCGGTAACCTGATGTGGGACTTGAATTTATGATTTCGTTGCTGCCGAGTGCCTGTGGGAATTGTCTGTAAAACTTCGCTATCACTGCTCTGCTATGAGCAAATACGAAATGTCCATGACAGTTTGTAAGGCGTTTGGTTAGACAATTCTTTTAGCGGGTCGTGTGGTCTATCGGATTCAGTGTTGTAACAGGGTAACAGGGTGTAAATGGCAACGTGACTTCTTTCCCACTCTCCTAGTACAAAAGAAATGGCATATTAGAAAAAGAAATGTAAGGGTAAGTGACTTAGTATTGTTGCAAGACAGCAATACTGTAAGAGGAATCTGGAAGCTAGGATTGGTATGGGATGTGACAATTATATGTAAATCAAGAAAGCTGGAACAGAATAGGAAGGGTCAGAGGATGTAGAGGTAAAGAGGTCAGTCCATTGTCGTGTTACTACCAAAGAAGAGCAATAAATCTATGATTATTGTTGGAGCGGGGAGTGTATCATCATTTGTGATATGTTTAATATCCAACACTGATCCCATTCCTTGAGAGCGCATATCGTTCTGCTTCCTTTTCTTGTTTTCCTCTTATGCTAGCCCGGATGATCCAAAACACGTTGGTGGAAGGGAGCAGGCATATATCTTTATTTTTCAATGGAATCAGATATCGTTAGACACTTATTTCAAGCTGGTGAGGGAGGCTTGATTTGATGGAATTAATGACTATTTGCAGAAAAGTCAGAAGCATCACATTGGGAGTTAAACATCCTGTAAACTGTAAATCCACCTGTAAACCCACTAGCACGAGGAGGTTACAGGTACAGCATCTCGTTTATTGATGACTACTCCGGAGCTCTAAGAATTTACGTAATTAAAAGTAAGAGTGATACATTGACAGCTATGAAAATATATCTTATAGAAAAAGCACCATATGGGAATATCAAATGCCTAAGATGTGACCACGGAACAGAGTTTATGAACAATTAGTTCAGAACACTCTTAACAGTGAACAAGATTAAACAAGAGTTCTCTGCACCCTATTCACCACATCAGAATGGCACAGTTGAGAGATCACACAGGTCAGTATTTGACATGGCTCGCTGTTAGCTGATTGAATCAAAATTACTTAAGGATATGTGGAGTTATGCTGTAAAGACTGCCTGTTACATCAGGATTAGGTGCTATAACCCCAGGACTCAAAAGACCCCAGTAGAAATGCTTACTGGAAGATGGCCAAACATAAGCAAAATGAATGTCTTTGGAACAAGATGTTTTGCATATGAACAAGAGAGTAAGAAATTAGATCCAAGGAGTAAGGAGGGAGTATTTGTGGGCTATGATGATTAAAGTCCAGCCTACTTGATATATTTTCAGGATACTCGGACTATAAGAAAAGTAAGAATAGTCAAATTTGTGGATAACTTATCTTGTAAGACAGAATCCCCAAGTGCCAAGCAAATTTTGAGTGACGGCTACATTTTGGTGGAGACGAGGCTCCAGCAAAAACCACTTCAAGCGGCCAAAGATGAGACACCAGCTGATGCTGATGGAGACAGGAAGTGTCCAGCTAAAGACCGAGAAGAGATACCAGTGGATGAAGATAAAGAAAGGAGATATCCATCCAGAGAAAGAAAGAAACCCTCGAGGTTAGACGACTATGTTACAGATGATCTGGACGACAGTATCTCCAGTGTGACACATACTAGCTTTATACATCACTGCTATCGAATGTCACATTACCCAATACCAGTCACCTACCAAGAAGCTATAGCATCTCCAGAGGGACATCAGTGGAAGAAAAGCCATGGATGAGGAGATTGCTTCATTACAGGACAACACCCATGAACTCACTTCACTACCCAAGAATCGCACAGCTGTGGGTGGAAGATGGGCTTATCAAGTGAAACCTAAACCTAACGGCAAAGATATGTAAAGGATATCAACTATGAAGACTTTTGTGCCAAGAATGTCTGTACAACAACCTGAACAACCTGAAGGTTATAAAGAAAAGGATAGTGATGGAAATGTCCTATACTGTAAGCTGAACAAGTCACTTTATGGTCCTAAACAAAGTGGACGAATGTGGAATAATCTGATACATACGTTTTTCCTTTCAGAGGAATTTGAACAATCACAAACTAATCATTATTTATATTTGAAACATGATGGCTATGAAAGTACCATAGATCTCATATGGGTAGATGATTTGATAATTGCCAGCAGTAACAAGTCATTGATGAATAAGTTTAAACAATCTCTTTGTGAAAATTTCAGGATGACTGATTTAGGGAAACTAAAATGGTTTCTAGGTATGTCATTTGCTACAGGCAAAGATTACAATAAAGTGAATCAAAAATATTTGGAAAATTTTTTGGACAGATTTAGAATGTTAGATTGTCATGCAAGAAACACACCATGTGATCCAAGTATTGTTATCACTTATACTGTAGAATCAGATGTATTGGCTAATGCAAATCTTTACAGAGAGATAGTTGGTAGCCTTATATATATTATGACAGGTACCAGACCAGACATATGCTATGCAGTTACCAAGCTTTCACAATACATGTCAAAACCAACAAAAGCCCATTTGAATGCAGCTATACATGTTCGTAAGTACTTAAAGGGCACTTTAGATTATGGTCTAAGGTTTGATAAGTCAGATGAACAAATGAATCTAATGGGATTTTGTGATTCAGATTAGGGATCATCTGAAGATATGAAAAGTATAACAGGATATTGTTTTCAACTACATAAGTTTGGACCATTGATATCATGGAAGAGCAAAAAGCAACAGACAGTTGCACTTTCATCATGTGAAGCCGAGTATATGGCTCTTACTTCTGCCATTCAGGAGGCAAAATTCTTAAAACAAATTATGTCTGATCTATTGGGATTTAAGGTTAAGTCAGTAGATTAAGGAGTTGACAACCAAGGTGCTATTAATCTACCCCCACCCCCCCAAAAAAAAAAAAAAAAAAAAACATAAATTACCAAAAGTCAAAACATATTGATATCCGTTATCATTTCATTGGAGATGAAGTGAAGGGAAATGTGAACTTATTCTTTGTACCTAACAGAGAGAATCCAGCTGATATATTTAACAAACCTGTATCTCAGAAGAAGTTGAAAGATTTTAAGTTTATCAGAGGATAGATTCTCTTGTATATCATAACCAATATTTAATTAATAAGGGGTGTTAGAATAATTACAGATTATGATAGAATAAGGATGCTTATAATTTTATATCTACTGTGTATACCTCATAAGAATACCTCATGTTTAATTTAGTTACCCCGTAAAACGAACGTTTTCTTTTATATGCGCCATCTTACGGCAATATCTACAAAGTGTAATGTAAACAACCTCTTCTCTCCGGAATACACATTTGTACGCAGTAGCTGTGTTTCTCTGATCCCCATATCAGTTATCTGTACATTGGCAAGCCATACTTCCTTAATATACGCATAGAAGATTATATATTCCACCACCTCAACAATAATCATTATCATTATCATTGCCATTAAAATTATCCTCATCAACGCGCCCATTCTTATTATTATTATCCTCTTTGTACTCTCTGCATCATTATCATTGCCATTAAAATTATCCTCATCAACGCGCCCATTATTATTAGTATCATCTTTGTACTCTCTGCATCATTATCATTGATTTTTTATCATCATTAATATCATTATTATTGCTATTAAAATAATTAAAATTATTCTTATCATAATTACTATCATTATTATTATTTTCATTGTAAAAATTATCATTAATACACTTACTGAATAATTGTTATTATTATCATTATCACCCCTATTGTATCATTATCATTATGACCCTTATCATCAACGTCACTGTGACATCATCTGAACTTCATCAGAGTCCTGAAACAGATCTCTTGGGAATGACCTAACAGGTTCCAGCGGAAGTACTAAAAAAACGAAACTTTTTTTTTCATTAATGCACTGGTAAACCTGAAATTGTGCTAAACTTTTCGTGAATAAGTTAGAGCAAATTAAAGGAGAAGTTCAGAATGACCTAGTGGTAGATGGTCTTACAGTATAGAAATGGTAATCGTGATAATTATAATACAAATGATGATGATATAACAACACTAATAGGAAAATGGTAAAGATCATAATAATATAAATATATATATGATTAAAACTAAAAAAAAAAAAACAACAATAGCGTAAAAAGCAAAATAACAATGCCTAAGCTAGAAAAAAAGTAAAATAAAAAAAGAAAATGAAACCAAACACAACAAGTCCTAATGAGACAATGAATAGAATGTAAAGTAAGGCCATCCCGCCTGTTTCAGGTCGAAAAAGGTTAATGATGCTTCTGCTGACTAGTATGACCTGACTGTATGTAGCGGTTCTTCGGATCATGCAAGAATATTTATGTATGTGTGAGTGTGTGTGTGTGTGTAAATATGCATTTATAACATATAATATGTATAAGTATATAGATGCATTTATCTATGTCTAAATCTATATGTACACACATATATATGGATATATACATATATATATGTGTGTGAGAGAGAGAGAGAGAAAGATGGTAGAATATAGAAATACAAATTTTACCTCCCTGACCGAGACTCAAACTCAGGTCTTCTTTCCCACGTAGATATAACCTTGGTAACCTGATTTGTGACTTGAATTTCTAATTCATCCCTGTCGAGTGGCCACGGATTGTCTGTAAAACTTTGCTATCACTGTTCTGCTAAGAGTATATGGGTAACTTCCATGGTGGTTGTTAGGCACCTGGTTGGATGATCCATTTGTTAAGCCGGGTTACACGGTTGAACGGCTCGTCGAGCCCGGTTGTCGAACCTACTTGTCGAACGGCTCGAAGAGCTTTCAGACGGTACATCGAACCTCAGTGTGCCTCGTGCTTTTACAACGTCAACATGTCTCTCGACCAGGACGATTTGATAGCCATTGGGTTAGCAGTGGCACTAAGAAGGAAAAAAAGATCAAAGTGGACGAAGGACTGGTTACTAAAAAGAGATAAATTGTCACACACCAACTTGCTTGTTGATTTAAAATTAGAGCCAGATGACTGGCGTAATTATTTACGTATGGATGAAGACACTACATTGATATACTGAGTCGTGTCAGCCCTTTCATTACTTATGAAGATACAAGTATGAGGAAGGCCATAATTCCACATGAAAGACTGAGTGTCACTTTACGGTATTTAGCAACAGGAAGGTCACTTAATGATCTGAAATATTCAGGCATCATTTCCACTAGCTCTTTATCAGCTATCATACCAGAAACATGTGCTGCTATCTACAAGGTTCTTCAAAAAGAGTATCTAAAGGTAATTAATAATTTGTAAGAGTTGTATATTTCTAAATGTTTATTGATAACATATGACAACTGAAATTTAGTGACATATATTATAGTAAGCTTGGTAAAAATTTTAAAAAAATTACCAAGTAAACCTAACCTAAATAGGTTGAAAATGTGAAAAGTATTGCGACATCTCGGAGTCCATTGTATTACTTGTATTACTACTGTTGTTACTGCAGTAACTGTACACTGAGTTATTTGAAGGGATTGGTAGTGGTACCGTCTCTTGGTGTGTTGAAATTACTCGAGATGAAGAATTCAAATTCCCCATCTCTGCCTCAAAAAGTACATCATTTATAAGTTTTCTAGTTATTATTGCAGTGCGCTGGTCCATTGCAAGTATCCTACGTGTGATGTAGCTCCCGAAGTGATCCATACCAGACATATCTTTATGTACAGATTCCTCTAGTTTTCTTGCCACGGTATCCAATATTTGATCAGATTTAGAGAGACTTTTGCGTGGACATTTTACCTGCTGGCTCGTGCTGGGTGTAGCATTTTCCGTTTCATCTCCTTCTGCAATCTGAAAGTAAAGATACATAAAATGAAACTTTCTTTTATTTCAGTTTCCTACCTCAGTGGCTGAGTGGCAAATTATTGGACGAGAGTTTGAGTCAAGATGGAACTTCCCGAACTGTGTCGGGGCTGTTGATGGCAAACATGTACGGATCACACCACCACTAGATTGTGGATCACATTTTTGGAACTACAAAGGATACAACAGCCTTGTTTTACTGGGAGTGGTTAATGCAAACTATGAATTCATCATGGCTGACATAGGGATAAACGGACGTGTATCAGATGGAGGGGTTATTGAAAACACAGAGTTTGGAAAACGTCTTTCAAATGGGAGACTTAATCTTCCAGACGACGCTACCCCTGTTAATTCTAATTGCAATTTGCCTTACGTTTTTGTAGGAGATGAAGCATTTGCACTGAAACCTTATCCTATCCTCAAAAGGATTTGAATGCAGAGAATAGGATTTTTAACTACAGACTGTCTAGAGCAAGGAGATTGGTTGAAAATGTTTTTGGAATAATGGCTTCTAGATTTAGAGTTTTCTATACATCAATAAATCTGAAATTATCCAGTATTGAAAAGGTTGTTATGGCATGTGTTGTCCTTCACAATTATTTAAGAATGACTTGCCCTTCAGAATATTCTCCTGCAGAATGCTTCCATATGGATGATATTTCAAATAGAATAACTGCTTCCCAAATTGCTAAAGACGTACGTGTGAAATTTGAAGAATTCTTTAATAATGAGGGTGCAGTACCATGGCAAAAAGACTTTGTGTAAATAAAATAATCAAGTGTAGGCCTAGGCTACTGTTTTGTGTAAAGACATTATTATACAACTATTAAAATAAAGGTACTGTATTACTTTGTTAAGGTAAAGTATTTATAAATGAATTACATTGACCTACTTTCTGTAAATAAAATATAAAGTATATGATTTCTTTGTTACTTACCTCAGCAGCTCTCTCGCGGGACATCCTGATCTAAAACAAACATCATCTCATAATACCAAAGAGAACATGTATATATATCATCTGCTAAGGTCCCAGACTTCTTCGAGTTTTCAATTTTCTTGTACTCTCTCCTAAAACTTGCTCGTAAGGAGTTGATTTTCTTGATCACGGCGTCACGTGTGCAGGCAGGCTCGATTTTTTCTTGTCTTCCTGAGGTCGCTGAACCACATTGTTTCCTGGCTATTTTGTTGGAATACTCTCTTGATTTTACTTTCCACAAAGCTGGATGAGCCCGATATGTGTTTATGAATTCAACTAAGACTTCCTTCTCGTTCCTCTTTTCATTAATGGCAGCCATTATTACTTTCTTATGCTGATGTTTCTCCTAGTAGGTTTGAAGCACAACTGAGGTTCGATGTTCGACACCCGTTCACACGCTCGAACCGTTCGTTGGACAATGAAGCCCCGCCCACAAAAGTCAAGACGAGCCTGAAATTCATCGAGCCGCTCGACAACCAAATATCCTGTTCACACGCTCGAACATCACTTCAAACACGTGGTTGTCGAACCGGGCTCGACGAGCCGTTCGGGGTTCTTGTGAGCTGTTTCTTGTGTCTTGCCAAATCTATCTTTACGCCAGACGTGTTTGCTATGTTCACGGTAGTACCTAATTAATTGCTGATAGCCTCAGAGATGTTACACTGAAGGAGTACCAAGAAACTTGAGGGTGCTGCACGATCGTTTCTAGCCCTAGTTATGATGTTCGCCGCATTCTTTCTGAGGTTTAGCAAGAAACCTCTGGGATATTGGTGATTTATAAACGAGTCTACAATGTATTTAATTTCAGCATGTTCTCCTGGGGACGACGACTACATCATCTACGTAGCGTAGCTATATTGAATGCCTGCCAATTATGTCTGTAGTAGTATTTCTCCAAAGTTTTCACGAAGAGGCATGCCAGAACCGCGCTTAGTGGGGAACCCATAGATAGACCGCTGGTTTGTCGGTATTCCTCTCCTGCTAATTCGAAGGACCAGAAATGCAGGCACAGCTTAACGAGTCATATAAAGTCACGCTTGGGTAGAGGAAATGAATCATCATCCATGGTGTAGACGACTCTTTCTTGGATCGCACCATCCGTGGGAACATTGGTGAACAGGGCCTTGACATCGAAACTCGCCAAATTTTTATTCATATAACCAAGATTTTGAAAACGTTTAATGTGGTCGTCAGAGTTTTTCAGGTGGGAATCACTGATGACTCCCATAGCGCCAGACACTTGGCTAGATGATGAGGAGCAACGCCAATGCCAGAAGTGATCAGTCTCATCGAACACCTGGCTTGTGTATCTTCGGGAGACCTCTCATGAAAGGGGTACATTTTCATCTCCTCCAGGAGATGAAGATGTTTTCCCCAGGCGGAATGCAGGAGTATATACGTTGCCTTCTTCTTGAAGACGGCAGCTTCCTTCTTGCCATCGCCTTACATCATCTTTCTCTAAACATAGGTATCGAACAGTAAATCGTTCATTTTGAATTGTAATCACTATTATCCATAGCAACAATACCCCCACCTTTAAATGTATATATATATACATATACATATACATGCATATATATATATATATATATATATATATATATATATATATATGCACATATATATATGTATACACACATATATATGTATATATATATATATATATACAAACTTTTTTTTTACCTACCTGACCGGGACTCGAACCCGCACCGTAAGATTGACAGATATGGTGGAGAGACCGCTCAGCTACACGACCCACTAAAAGAGTTGTCCAACGTCATGGAACTTACTTATGTGCTCTTAGCAGAGCAGTGATAGCGAATTTTTACGAACAACTCCCGCGGGCACTCGGCAGCAACTGAATCACAAATTCAAGTCCCAAATCAGGTTACCGAGGTTATATATATGTGAGAAGATGGTAGAATGCAGTAACGCATTTATAATATATAGATATATATATATATATATACATATAATATATAGATATAGATATATATGCCGTAAGATTGACAGATACGGTGGCGAGACCGCAGCTATCACTGCTCTGCTAAGAGCACATAGGTAAGTTCCATGACATCTCTTAAGGCGTCTGGTTGGACAACTCTTTTAGCAGGTTGTGTAGCCGAGCGGTCTCGCCACCGTATCTGTCAATATATATATATATATATATATATATATATATATATATATATATATATATATATATATATATATGTATATATATATATATATATATATATATATATATATATGTACATATATATGTATATATATATATATATATATATATATCAACATGGCAATAATGATGATAAAATCATAATAACTATCATCATCAATATCATAATAAGGAATGTTATCTTTGTCATATTGAAAAAAAATTTAATAACAAGTTAAAGACTAGATAAATGATAGATCCAGGTTTACAAGGCCTTGGTACCGACTGTTGCTATTTTCATGAAACACTCATCCAGACTCTTGTGTGCACTGAGACTTGTCTAGCTGGACCTCTGATATTAATAGTTTGATAGCCCTGATAAAGATTATCATAATGGTAACAATATTGGAAGTAATAATAATGATAAAGATGATGATGAGAATGATTTATGATAAAGGTTAAAATTGATAGATGATACTGATTTTATTACTAAATCTGATAATGATGAATGAAAATGATGACAACTATTATCATGATAATATTGTAGCATGGATGATAAAATGGCTGTAATAGTATTTGCGTAATACTATTCGTATATTTTTTTCATCATAATAAAGGTAACTAGCAAAGATCCATCATATTATTTACTTTACCTTTCTCCTCCTGGAGCTTGGGGTCGGGAGACACCGCTCAGAAGGACGGGGCTCGGACTGCGGGCCGCCAGTTGGTTAGTATTTATAGTTTTAGTATTGCTACTTATGATGTTATGTATTTATCATAGTATATGTAAATATGTATTTATATATTGTATTTCATAGGCGTAGGGATGCTTCAGACTAAGGAGGCTTCCAATTTCCTGTTTGGCTGAATAGTAGGCAAGAAATGCAATTTGAAAGACTGGGGCATGTTACATACATGTCGCTTCCTAGTTTCTTTCATTACTTTATTTTTTTCCCCGTAATGGCTAAAGCCCAGCTGTGGGGAAGCAGCCCAGAGCCCCCTAGTACCTACGCATATGTATATTCATATATCCTAATATGCACTATATTCATGTGTTCTTATTCCCTCTCCCAGATCTCCTTTTCTCTCGCTCTTCTCCCTGCTCTATCACTCTCTTTCTACCCTCCCCCTTCTAATCCTCCGCTCTCTCTACTATCACAAATGTACAAGAACAGAAAAGAGAAAGTGGCCCCTGGAAGATCTCGTCCAAGTTCAGCCAAGGATTTGTGCTCGTCCACCGCGAGTATAAAGCCAAGCTCTTTCCCCGCTGCCCGCGAGGACATAACGAGGAAATATTTGGGGCCTCTCGGTGCCGCGGTCCCAGGGGGGCGGTGGCTCGGGAGAGGATGGAGGGGAGGCAGTGTCTATGCGTGTATGGAGGATGTATAGGATGCTTATACTGGATACAACGTATATACATCCTGGGTCTCGATTTGTCTATTCTTAGCTCTTACTTATTACACACACATACATATGTATATTTATATATATGTATGTATATGTACACACACACACACACACACACACACACACACACACACACATATATATATATATATACATATATATATATATATATATATATATATATATATATGTATATATATGTATGTATATATATATATATATATATATATATATATATATATATATATATATATATATATTTATTTATATTTATATATATGTATATTTTTGTATACATATATATATGAACATATATATATATATATATATATATATATATATATATATATATATATATACATATACATATACACACATACATATATGTATATATTTGTATATATGCATATGCATATATATATATATATATATATATATATATATATATATATATATATATATATATATATATATACACACACATATATACATACACACACACACACACACACACACACACACACACACACACACACACACACACACACACACACACACACACACACACACACACATATATATATGAATATATATACACTCGTATGTATCCAGTATCTGTAAATAACAGTCTCGTATTTGCGAATTATTCTACGGAATTGCATACTATTTTCTAATTGTATTCATCATATGGGATTCGTGTGGTTTTCTACATCTATGTGTGTGTTTTTGTGCAAGTGTGTGCGTATGTGTATCTGCGTTTGTATGTGTGCATGAGGGCTTGTATCTTTATTCGTTGCGTTCAATGCGCGGTCGTCTAAATGCAAGTTTCGCCTTAAAGTTCGATAGCCGTAATAGAGAAGCACAAAATATCTGCCGAGGCTGACAACGCATCTGGCCAAATGCATTTTATCCGCCTTTGGCAGTTTGCATTGCAGTCGTTGACTTTTATTAAGTGAAGAGCAAATTGGATATCTTTTCCCCTTCTGACGCAACGACTTCCAATAAGCAATCTTGTTAATGGAGTTCTTTTTTGTTTCATCGCGACATCACTGAACGAATATCTATATTGTCTTTATTAGCTCATCCCATGTTTTTCTATTGCGGGGAATGTGTTTACTTACACATAGCCGACCGAGGAATGAAAGATATGTATTAGCTTTCGTTTTTTTTCGACACGAATTAGAAACAAGAGCCAGACTCGTGTTTTAAAGAGAAAGCGAAGAAAGAAGCAGTGCAAAACAAACTGATGTTGGAGGGACCTGCGATACACAAGAATCGATATTGGCAGACTGTGTCAAGAAGATAATCCATGCCTGTGAAATGGACCAGTTATGAGTTCTTGTTACAGAATGCATTTTGTTTGAATACTTTCAGTGTAAACATTTACAGTACACACATTTACTAGGTTTAAGTTTTTCTTTTTTTCGAGAAACAAACAATGGGCGTTTGAAAATGGATTTTAAAATCGTGTATATATTGTATATATGTTTGTTTACTGTTGGCATATGTGTAAACAAAATCGTAAATAAATGCAATGCGTATCTTTCTTGTAACGGACCACTAAAATATTTCTACAAGACTGACGTTGTGCAGAGAACCAAAGTACATTTTTTCCATTTTGTTTTCTCCTAAAACAGAAACGCTGCGAAGTTTTCTGGCCGGGACACCTTGACGCCTAAAATCTGGTCAGTGGCATTTCCTCCGCGCTTAAAAAGCCTCGAGCAATGACAGGGCGACATAAATGCTCGAGATTTCCCCCGGGAGAGAGCGTGCTGATGCGGCGTTTCATCATTTTACCGCCGAAATTTGTCGACACGTATGCGCGGAGAGCGGGCTGTCCGCTGGAAATAGTCGGGTATTCATCTGCCTTACGTGTGCGATTTTCCTGCGCGATATTGCAGAAATGCTAGGTGGATGTTTATTTATTTCTTCCTGTCTTGCTCGGTTTAATCTAGAAATGAAGGTCCTTTCGTTTATTGAATTAATTGTGCAACTTGAGCATGATTATAATGATATGTATTTATCAAATACTTTTTCCATCACCACGCAAGTAATTCTCTTGAAGAGCAATACTTATGAAATACGAGGGGGGAGGGGGGGGGTAAAATAAAAACGAGATTTAATTAAGTAAAACCACTATGACTTCTTTAATTGGTATGAGTACTAATGACAATTGAATAGATTAGTTTACTTATACACAGATACTGCGTTCGAGTCGCCCATCAGGTCCCCCGACCCCCAAACACCCCCCCTCTAACCGAAGGGATATCCTCTGTGACCCTAAAAGATCAGTATACGAGAAAATATCTATGGTCTCGACGTTTCCACAAAGGTAACACATAAATCTTGGCTCAGCTCTCATTTCTCGGCCGTCGACTAGCCTCACACATTCCCTAGAGTTTAGAGAGTCAAAGATTTTTTTTCTTTTCCCTCAAGGGCCTCAAAAGAAGAAGAAAAAAGAAGAAAATAACCGTTATGAGTGAAATCGATGTTTTTTCCGTGTTGTAATGAGAGTTATATCTGAATATCATATCTATCAAAGCTTCAGTCTGTTGTTATTAAAAAAAAAAAAAACATATAGATAAACAATACATGCACTTTATACGCATATGTACATATATACATACTTATATATAAAAGACACATATACGCACACTGACCCCCCCTCCCCCTTTAAACACACATGATGAAAACAGAACAACAAAAACGAAAATAATACATTAATACTATCAAGAAAATAATAATGACAATATGACTATAATAATGATCTTGATCTACATTCATATTACTTTCATTTCTTTATTTCTGTTGTTGTAATGACTGTTATAACTATCATCATGATCATTTTTATAAGAATGATGATAATATCAATAGCAATGATTGTTATCTCAACTTCATACAACTTCGAGGATTCATTACAATTACATGTTAGACATTTTGTATGCAAGAATCAATCGAGTGGGCGTGGTCGGAACCAGTGAAAGAGAGAAAGCGAATGTGTATCCTAGTTCATGGAGACACGCAGGTCCAGTGAAATACAGAGCAAAGAATGGAAAACAGCCACTAGGTCGTGTTGAAGGACGTGAATGGTAGTGTCCTGCATAGAGCATGAGCAGAGCGTTGGCCAACAATGGATGAAGAAACTGAATAAGTTCAGATTTTTATTGCTATTTTTCCAAGTCTGTTTGTCGTGTCAGCAGGCAGCGGAATTTACCGCGCTGGACAATGATCTCATGCGGCCAAAGGGCAAACTCCGTTAAGACCTAAACAATCTTCAATAAAGAATCTATCAAGCCATATCCGCCACTGACAAAAACATGCTCTGACCTACCTGTCGGGGACTCGATTAACTCCGAGAACCTGGATGAGAAGTGGACGGCAGTTTAGAGGTAGACGAGTGGTGAGAGATCACACCCACATGTCAGGAAAAAATCTCAAATATATCTTGATTTCAATATACATTAAAATACAAAAAGATGCTTCATAGTTAAATTTTACTCCTCTGGCCTCCCCTCCTCTGCCACCCCCAGTTCCTGTTCGGTCGATTGTCAACACAGGCAACTCTGGACACAGGAAGTGGCTCGTGGCTGTTAGCCAAGATAAAAGAAGACGCTTGTTCACTTCCCATTGGGTCGATGATGGTTAATCAATTAGGCGCAACATGCACCAAAGACAGGACTTATGTTGCAGAGGACTACGAACCCTACATTGTAAACAGGGGTGGACAAGTCGAACGCGATCGACTG
>BOPN01005671.1:12500-15000 GCA_017312705.2 Penaeus japonicus | reverse complement strand
TCTGGTTAGCTCATTGGTAGCGTGTCGACTTCACATCCCCGTGGTCGGCAGATCGAGTCCCGTCCAAGCTCGTGAGTTTCCATTGTCACCTGGCGGTTACTGACGTCAACACTCGTTGGCACATTCTCTCACGAGTCAGCACACGCTGACACAGGCGGGCTCGCGCCACTGCATACAAGCCCGGTGTAGCATATGCTCCGCAAATCTGGCTTATTCTTATCCCCCTTGTTGGACTCCATGGCGTGGGAGGATGAACTGAACCACTAACATATGGCAACTTTCACCACTAAACCCTTGACTGATACCACGTTGACGACCCCAGCAATATATCGACCAAGGCTGTCACCTTGGAGCCCTTCAAGGTCCTCTGTGATAAAAGTAGAAAGATGGGTAAGGCTTTGGTGTCGGTTCAGAGAAAACCTGCCCAAGAACCTCGGGCTGGACCCTCCAAACCAGCCCCTGGCTCTGACAAGTCTATGGTGTCGGTTCAGATAACAAGTCAAAGCAAAAATGGAAGCCAGGTAGGACCCTCCAACCCTGCTGGCCCCACTGCCAAATCCCCGGTGTCGGTTCGGAGGAAAGGCAACAAGCGGCCTCGGCCGACTACAGACTCGGAGGGCGAGTTTGTAGCCCCAAGTCGGTTCCCCCTAAACCAGAAGGATTCGACGACGCTTACCAGATGGTATGGGCTCTGGAAAACCAGAAACAATGGCATGATAATCGTACCGAGGGACCAAGCCACTCTCACCTTCCTCCAGGAGACAGACAAGCTCCTGGATGGGCGGAAGGTGAGCCTGTCGGCTCTGACTCCCGAAGAGAGGAAGTCCAAGATGGTGCTTCTTGGCTTGAGGTCATCACGTCTCATCCCAAGGTGGTGGGAGCTTCCTGACTCTCCAAAGGGAAGCACCCAACCAGGCAAGTCCTGGTCACTTTGAAGGGAGCCCTAGTTGCGTCCTTAGACCTTGGCAATTGGCCTCAAAGCACACAAGGAGGGCAAGCGAGACACCACTGCAAAGTGTCCCAACTGCCACAAAAAGCACCACACGTAGAGCCTCGGCTGTTCTGTAAGGAAGGAAGAGGTCATTGCAAAGCGACCAGACTTTGTTCCCGCCCCTCCAGGCACTTATGTCTGGGGGCAGAGCAAAGGGATAAGGTCTCCCCCCCCCCCCCCTCCCAAAAGGAAGGACGCACCGCCCAAAGTAGGCGAGGACCAGTGAGGAGATGGAGAAGGCAGTCAAGATTGCCATGACAGCAATGACTCAGACTGTCGCTGCTCTGAAGGAGAGGGAGATGATTCCTATGGTCTCAAGACCCACTCCAATTCAAGGCGAGACTCCTTTCCCTACAAACCCCCAGGGCGAGACTTGTCTCCCCACCCAACCTGCGGCCAAGACCACACTGGCAGAGCCTTCATCCAAACCCCAAATGGTGAGGACACCACGACCATCCAGAATGAAGGTCAAGGCGACCAAGGGTTCTCCACCTCCCAGGAGACCCAGCCCTACTAATGGCTCGACCTGTCCTGACGACAGTGACGAGTCCAATGAGGAAATCAAGCTCAGTGAGGAACTCACCAAGGAGTTGTCAGACTCCGAAATGTCTGACGTTACCCACACTGGGGCGTCGGACACTGAGACCGATTATGTCGACGTCGTTGACGACACAGACTTAATGGACTCAGATTAGCACAATGGCTTCTAATCTAAGTATACTGCAGTAGAATATCAACATCTTTTCCTCAAGGAATGCCCTTCTCCACGTGATCGTGCGATCTCGGAACATTGACGTTGTCATGCTCCAAGAGACCCTAACAGAGGAATCTGTTCGCTTCTCGGGATATCATCCTTTTGTCCTGCCGAGTACACAAGGCACTAGGGTTTTGTTTACCCTTGTCAAGTCGATTATCCCCGGCTCCTTGATTGCCGATCCTGTGCAGTGTGGAGAAGGCATCGAATCCCTGTTGAGATCCATTTGGCTGGGAGTCCCCTCAAGCAATGTACAATGTGTATAGCAGACCAAAATGTAGGAGCTTAGATATTATTGAAGTCTGTGCTGCTGCGGCACACGAGCCAATTCTCATAGAGGGAAACTTCATTGCCCACCACCCCATCTTGGCTCCCACTCGGAGTCGTAATTCGGCAGGATACCACATAGCCGAGGTGCTTGAATCATGCCCCAAAATTGCTCTTCTCAACAGCCAGGAGCCTACGCACATTGGCGGGGGGTCCTTGACCCTACCTTTGTCACTGCGGCTCTGGTCGAGAGAATTAGTTGGTCTGTGGACAGCACTGCCACGAGCGATCACTGTGGGATAGTCACCACCATCTTGGACGCTGGCTTGGCACCTGTGCCCCGGCACAATCCTCGATGGAAGGTGGACAGGGCCAACTGGAAAGCTTTCCAGAAGGCCCTGGCCAGGTGCCTCAGAACCAGTCACTTCTCACTTAACGATCATGTGGATAGACTTGAGGCCAGACTAGTAAATGCCATAGACGAGGCA
>BOPN01005670.1:72913-80413 GCA_017312705.2 Penaeus japonicus | reverse complement strand
TATTGGTTTTGTGGGATGCTGGATTGTCAGATTGGTGTAATCAGAATCAGATTTTACCGTGTGTTGTAAAATACTTGATTGTCTAATAGGTGTTATGAAATGTTGGATTGTGAAATTGCTGTTTCAGGTTTTATTGGTGTTGTGAAATACATATCTTCGACGAGGGGAATGATTGTCATGAAATTTATGTAACCAATAATTTAAAAAAGTTGCAATAGCAATTGGACATCTTAATCGGCCTGTTCGCCTTCTTGGCCGGGGAATATTCAGCACACTCGGGAGGGTGGGGGGGGGGATTGACGCGCAGGTTTGACGTCATGATGAGAAATCTTTGTGGGGGGGGGGGATGCGGTAATTTCTCGACTCTTTCGATGAAGGTTGAGATTCCTCTAATGAGGGATGATCAGCCTTGTTCCCCGCCCCCTCCACTTCATGCCCTCCGTGCCCCCCCCTTTTCCCCACCTCCTTCTCCCTATTCCTTCCCTCTCTCTCCCCTCATCCTCCTTACTCCCGTTCCCTAACTCCCCCTAGTCATACTCCCTCTACTCCCCCGTCCTTCCTTTTTTCTCTCTCCCCTCCCCCTCCCATCCCCCCCTCCTTCCTCCCTCTCCTCCCTTTCTCTCTCCCACTCCTCCTTCCGCCCCCTTATTCCCATTCCCACTACCCCTCCTCCCATTTCCTCTCCCACTTCCCCCCTTCCTCCCTCCCTCCCCTTTTCCCCTCTCCCACTTCCCTCCCCCTCCCGTTCCCTTTTCCCTCTCCCCCATTTCCCTTTTCCCTCTCCCCCTTTTCCCTTTTCCCACTCCCCCTTTTCCCTCTCCCCTCCCCCTTTCCCCCCTCCCCCCTCCCGTTCCCTTGCACACCACACCCACTGGGCTTCTTCCTCCTCCGCAATTGAAAGAAAGGAAAAGAAAAGTACCAGGAATAATACCTCGGCGGGCCTTTCGTACGTTCGCCGAGACACGCCTTTGGTGGGTACTCGTCGAGCGGCGGAAATCTAACTAGTTAAGATTAGTGATGGCTCTTTTTAGCGCTTAATTAATGGCGTGTCTCATCAGGCTATTTACCTCTTCGCCACGGCCTTCTCGTCTCTATCAATGATATCTCTGTCATGATTTTTTTTTTATTCTTCTTCTTCTTATCCCGCTGTGAGGAGCTTTCATTTGATATACACGGGTGCCTTTTTTCAGCGCGGTGGAGCTTCCTGTTGATTACGGGTGTGTGTGTGTGTGTGTGTGTGTGTGTGTGTGTGTGTGTGTGTGTGTGTGTGTGTGTGTGTGTGTGTGTGTGTGTGTGTGTGTTTTCCCGTGTTATTTCCTTTCGTTTTACCCTCGCTTGGCATTCCTCATCTCTGTTTTGTACTGTTTCTCGTTCTGTTCGTTACCTTTTTTTGTTGTTTGTTTTTGTTTTTCTGTTGCTTTTTCACTCTTTCCTTGTCCTCTCTCTCTCTCTCTCTCTCTCTCTCTCTCTCTCTCTCTCTCTCTCTCTCTCTCTCTCTCTCTCTCTCTCTCTCTCTCTCTCTCTCTCTCTCTCTCTCTCTCTCTCTCTCTCTCTCTCTCTCTCTCTCTCTCTCTCCCTCCCTCTCTCCCTCCCTCCCTCCCTCCCTCCCTCCCTCCCTCCCTCCCTCCCTCTCCCCAATGATGATGTGTGGCTGTGCCGTATGTGGAGTAATTGATCACCCTTGACCCTTCACATTCACCTGTCATCGCTGCCGCACTCATCAACTCGGTCTCGGATTGTCGGGAGGGGAGGGGATCGGAGGGGGAGGGGAGGGGAGGGGAGGGGAGGGAGGGGGGAGGGAGAGGGGAGGGGAGGGGAGGGGAGGGAGAGAGAGGGGAGGGGGGAGGGGAGGGGAGGGGAGGGAAGGAAGGTAGAAAGTGGGAGGTTGTGGGGAAGGAGGGTGGAGGGAGGAAGGGAGGGATGTAGGAGGTGTCTAGCTAGTGTTTTCTTTTTAATATAATCATAGCAACAAAATAATCTGAATATTTTAATTAATATGTGGAGAAGTAATCTGCATGGGTTTCGTTCCTTTATATATATAAGGTAGCAGTGCAGACAGGAGATACAATAATAGATAGTTCAGTGAGGGCTGGGTCCTGTTAGTTCTGATGATAGTTATTTTTAATCAGTGGGAGTCTTCATTATGTAGAGCGATTATTTACTTGTTTGTTTATTCTGTATCTCTTTGTCTAACTGCATATTTATCTGTCTATTTTATTTAGCATAAGACAGTGAGGAGAGTGAAAGTATATTACGGTGCCAATGATATAGTGGTGTCTGCTATGGTGTTTTCTGTGGTACTCTGTGTAGAAGATGCCGTTGAAGAAATATAACTGAATAGGATAAGCTGTCGAAGGAGGACTAGGGAGAAAAAGGATAAATTTGATTATAGCAAGATGGAGAGAATGTGATATTTCGTATTTTAATTAAGCTTGCCACGCGATGAGGCAACGAGAATGTGATCTGGTAGTGTTGTAATTTCCTCGTCTTTGCCCAGTGACCGATAACCAGGAAAGTCTCTCTTTTATTTTTATCATCATATATTTTAGATGTTTAGCTAATGGTCGCGGAATCCTTTAAAACAGTCCCTCTGTAGGCCTAAAAATAAGTTAAAAACGACCCGTTTTGTAGAGGAAGAGTAGGCTTTGAGGTCATTCGGTGGGCGGTTGTAGATAACGCAGGAGGGAGGGAAGGTACCATGTGTCATGTTGCCCCCCTCCCCCCTCCCCCCTCCATTACCCGTATCTACTCGAAAAGAGATAACGCGGTCGGTGATAAGGACGATGTTTCTACACGCACTCGCCTGGTCTTTGGATGTGCCCGATAGATGTTGTCGAACGATGTAACCGGCACAAGTACTCGATAGACATACCCAATATCCGGTGTTTGTGCCCGACAGATATATTCGATAGATATTCCCTATCGTTAAGCGCTGGCGATATTCACCCGGGCTCTTGATCATCCTCGTAATCGGTGGTGCGTTTTGAAGGTATCGTCTCTCTTGCGATTGCCGGATGGCTCGTTTATTTGTTCTCCTTCGGGAACCTGTGTGCATTGTGTGGACGTGAGGGAGAGGTTTTGTGTGTGTGTGTGTGTGTGTGTGTGTGTGTGTGTGTGTGTGTGTGTGTGTGTGTGTGTGTGTGTGTGTGTGTGTGTGTGTGTGTATGTATGTATGTATGTGTGTATATGTGTGTCTGTATGTGTGTGTATGTGTGTGTGTGTGTGTGCGTAAGTGCGTGCGCGTGTGCACTTGTGCGTTCATGTGTGTGTGCCTATAAGTAGAAAAGGAAAATAGATATACTTGTGTAAGTCAGTGTGGGTATGTACGTTTATATGTGTGCGCACGCACGCGTGTGGTGTGTGTTAGTGTCTTTTTTCTTTCATACACACAAGCACACTCCCATGTGTGTCTTTTTCCATTAAACAGAGCCTGTTCAGCTCATATCACGATTCAGTTATCTAGGTCGCATCATATCAGTATCACTGCAAAGGCAAATCATCCTCTCATTCGTTTATTTTTCGGACGGCTGTCACTGTCACAGATATTTGTCTAACGGCAAGATAACTATCCACTGGTATCGCCGAGTGTTAAGGAAAGGTGGGAAAGATCTGGGCAGCGGAGGAGGGAGGCGTCGACAGGACACGAAGGGCAGTGGGCTGGGAGTTGAATCCTCTCTGTGTCTTGAGCAAGAGATAGCAGGGATCAACGGGCGAACTGAGACTCGGTAGTTCTTTCCGCTGCGCTGGCGGGAGAGCCGGAAACGCGGACCAGTGTGCGTCGGGGGTGCCTCAAGGTGACCCGCGCCGCCAGCCTCCCATTCCTTCGCATTCCCACACCTTCCCGCTGCCGCCGCACACTTCCAACTCCACCTCTCCACTTCTTCATCCACGCCCTCCACTCACACACGTACACGCCCCCCACCCACACTCCTGTCTTCCACCCTGCCAGACACATCCACGTCTCACTCCTCGCTGTATACTCCCACGTCCAGACATATCCACGCTCTCCTCCTCTTCCCTCCCACATACATATCCACGCCCTCCTCCTCCTTCTACTCCTCCTCCTCCTCCTCCTTCTCCTCCTCCTTCTCCTCCTCCTTCTACTCCTCCTCCTCCACCTCCTCCTCCTCTCTCTCTCTCTCTCTCTCTCTCTCTCTCTCCCCTCTTTCTCCCACTCCTCTCTCTCCGTCATACACATGCACGTCCTCCTCCCCGCCGCCGCTTTCTCCGCGATCCCACACGCCATGCCGCCTTTTATTTTTCTCGGCTCTCGCATGCATTTAATAATCCCCCTTGTGATATCATGTTTTCCAACATTGTTGCTAAAGATCACTTATTATAATGGGTAAGGTCAGGGCACTGTGGCATCCATATTTCAAGCAAAAAAAAAAAAAAAAAAAAAAATAGTTTCATACAGAGAATGAAACGGGACAGCCTTGAGAGCATGGGTCGAGAGTAGCCGTGCCGAGGTATAGATAGCGTCCCGGGTCACGACCAGCTCAGGTGAAAGTCATCTCCCGGCCGCGACAATGCGGTCTGCCTGCCTGCCTGCCTGCCTGCCTGCCTGCCTGCCTGCCTGCCTGCCTGCCTGCCTGCCTGCCTGCCTGCCTGCCTGCCTGCCTGCCTGCCTGCCTGCCTGCCTGCCTGCCTGCCTGCCTGCCTGCCTGCCTGCCTGCCTGCCTGCCTGCCTGCCTGCCTGCCTGCCAACCTGCCTGCCTGCTGCACCTGCACGTCACTCCTGCGGATGAAGCTGGATATTAGTGCCGGGTAATGTGGACTGGGTGGAATGAAGCAACGGGTCGGCTGAATGAAGCCCGGGGGGAGAGCTGCAATGAGGCTGCCTTGCTACTGCAGAGGTCAGCGTGCCGAGGCCAGGGAGCGTGAGTGGCGGGGTGAAGCAACGCATAGGACACGTGGAAGAGGGGAACTGTTATTTCTTCTGTGCATATGCGCTCTGGTGGACAATTGATAGAGAAATTATAAATTATAAACATACACACGCACACGCACGCACACACACACACACACACACACACACACACACACACACACACACACACACACACACACACACACACACACACACACACACACACACGCACACACTCACACACTCACACTCGCACAGACACGCGCGCGCGGAAGTTATGATAGCAATAACAACAAGGGTAAAAACATTGTTAATAACAGTAATACTGATAGTAATTATGAGGACAGTAACAATAATAATGATGATGATGATAATAATAAAAATAGTGTTGATAAAGAAAATACTGCTACAAACAACGATAAGATATGAAGCAATATGATATACACATCCTTTGTTATCACGAGTGTACCGTCTCTAATTTTGTAAATGTGTTTATGAATCGCGCGGTGTGACGGATGTGTGTGACTGTGTCGGCGGGTAGCGACGCTCGCCGGAGATTGAAGGCTCGCCCTTGCCTTTGTGTGTGTTTGTTCATGTGTGCAGTTGTATTCAGATACGCGCCGCGCGCGCGCGCGTGTGTGTGTATGTGTATGCGTATGTGTATGTGTATGTGTATGTATATGTATATGTATGTGTATGTGTGCGTGTATGTGTATGTGTGCGTGTATGTGTGCGTGTATGTGTACGTGTACGTGTACGTGTACGTGTACGTGTACGTGTGCGTGTACGTGTACGTGTGCGTGTACGTGTGCGTGTGCGTGTGCGTGTGTGCGTGTGCGTGTGTGTGTGTGCGTGTGTGCGTGTGCGCGCGCGTGCGTATGCATATAGGTGTGTACTGTAAATCCACATTTGCAGTCCACCCTGTCTCCCATTTCAGTCGTCACCGCATCATGAACCATCATTTCTCTCATATGTGTCTATGTAATTTCGGAATCGCTGCGCCCAATTAATAAGCGATTCGATGATTCTGTCTCATCCGCAAAGATATTTACTGTCAACTGATTTCTTTTCCAGTTAGTCATAGACGTTACCCTCTCCTCCCTTCCTCCGTCATGCCAGTGTCTCAGTGTTAAGGTCGAAAATGTAAATACCGGAATACTATTACGTAGGCCTTCGTGTTCCGGTGGCGATGGACGGCTGTTCTGCTGCAGTGATTTCATGCACATCTGTTGGTGCCAATCTTAGACTACAAATTGTCTTCATTAGGCGAATTTTGTTTCGTGTTCTTGGTCATGTTTATTAATGCTATATTGATGTTGCTTTTTTTTTTTTACTGAATATGAATTTCGTGGTCATCATTGTCATTGATATATTACCATAGTCGTCATGACTATAATAATATATCAAAGACAATGACAGAGGCAAGTGGAAGAACTCCCCCCCCATACACACCAGGAGCCAAAAACTGACAGAATAGAGGAATGCCCCAAACAAATTGACATTTAAAAGTACAAGTGATGAAGAGGGTGTTCATAAAATAAACACTATAACGCCAGTAATGACAAATGTAACAAGGCACTGTTAGTCCATTTATATTGGTGGTGACAATTTGTATATGACCTCATCAAATTGACCGAATATTTACGACTGTCAAGATGACCGTCCCACTCGCATCATCCATCGCTGTTAGATCCTCTTTTTTTCATGCCGAGCTTCGGGGTGTCACTGGATCGCTTGATTCCGGAGCCACGCCATTGTGCGCCGTCATAAAACCCAACAGAAGATCAAACGTTTCCTCGCGTGTATATCAGCGGCGACGTGATTAATCCCGCTGGTTGGGTGATGTACAGATGGTGTTTGGGGTTTTCTGGGTGTTGGCGATTGACATCTTTTGGTGGGTTGGTGAGGGTAAAGGATTGTAAAGGGGTAGATGTTTGGAGAAAAGAAATGTATATGCGTGCGTGTGGATTTGTGGATTCTTGAAATGACTTCCCGTTAACTCGCGTAAACAAGCGTTTACCGGGAAACCAGGCGGTAAGGGTTGCTGATTGTTTCTGTTGTTTTGAATGTGATCGTCCTCGTCGAAAAAGAGGTCCCAGTCAGGTGTCTCAACATTGTTTTTTTCTTTTTTTTTTACGGCCAGATGGTGGTGGCCCGATTCGTCATTCGATTGATGGCCAGACTGTTCCTCATTAAGCCGATGGCGAGGGGGACGCTCCACCTGCGTCCGATCGCGTGTGGCCCCATGACGCAACCGCATGTTTGCACCCACTGTGGAAATTGATGTCGTCAGAGGGCTTAATGGCGTTTTTGCCCTTTTGAGATCCGGGAATGCGCTCTTGCTTTGCTTTGGTGACTGAGTGCACTGCTTACACGTTATATGATTTGGTAGTTCAGCATTTATTATGGAACAGGCTTTAGAATATACATCAGTATATAGTATGATACCAGTTAATTGGCCCTCTGTTGTTGTCTGATGAAGGATTCATGCGAAATGAATTGTAAGCAAAATGACGAAGGGGAAAACAGTTGATTTCTTGATCAGAGCACGAAGAAGCAATATAAAGTCCTTAGGTGTACTCGGACGTTTTCCTAATGTTTTCCTAGTCATTTTCTTCTTTGCTTGCCCA
>BOPN01005670.1:60413-65413 GCA_017312705.2 Penaeus japonicus | reverse complement strand
GAATCAAAAAGGTTAATGATGACATTAATGTTATTGACACTTTTATAAGTCAAGTCAAAGGAATATTATTAAAATGTAAAGGAGTTACAAGTTTCAAACAAAATGCAGGCATCTAAAAAGGCATAATTCATGAGACTAAAGAAACTCCATCTCGTCTTCGCCAGCAGATTAAGCTGACACTAATAACAGGTAAGAAGACTGGAGGGAAGTGGAGTTACCGTTCCGTCCTGAGAGTGGGTAGCGCCAACTGAAGGGAAGCGAAGGGAAGGGAAGGGAAGGGAAGGGAAGGGAAGGGAAGGGAAGGGAAGGGAAGGGAAGGGAAGGTGGGGTCACCGTTATCATAGTCTGAAGCTCAAATAGGAAGGTGTGAGTGAGATCAGGTCGTAAGAGGTTGAAAGGTTCAGGTGGGCTCGGTGGAGGTGAAGGGAGAGGAGTTTGTGTGTGTGTTGGGGGGGGGGGGGGGGGAGTTGTTCTGCTACTGTGCGACGAATGTTACTGTATTTGGTTTTGATGGGATGGTGTGAGTTGGTGAATTAGTTAGTGAGTGGGTGCATACATGCATACATGCGTGCGTGCTTGCGCGCGCGTGAGTGCGAGGAGGTGGGGGAGGCCGAGTCTAAGCCGTGGTCATTAACCTACTTGATCTTGTTAAGGTTCTCAACTCCATGCCACTGATGAACTCGAGGGAAAGAATGACGACTTCCGTGCTCGTGTTACACGGATTAGTCAGCGGCGACACACACGTACGAACGCCCTCGCTCATTGCTTAACATTCGACCCCCCACCTCCACCCTAGTACCAGCGCCGAAGTCGCGGCGGTGCCACGGAAAGCGAGATTACGCCTTTTTTTTTTTTTTTTTTAAATCTCCGCGAAACCTTATAACCACGATGTTCCTCAGACACGGATGAAGCGACGCTGAAGTATGTTGGGGCGATGCCGGAAACTTTGGTGGCAAGGGGCGTGTGGGTCTCTTTGGGCTCGATGCCACTGGGAAGGCCTGGATAGTGCCAGGATTAGTACCAACGGATACGTGGGTGCTAATTAGTGAACTGTAATAAGTTTTGGTTTCTGTGCTACCATGAAATTACTTTTGAAGAACCGGTTTAGCGATGGAATGATCGTTTTAAGGAAAAGTAAGCGGTTATACTGTAATTTGAAATAAACGAAGAGTTAATATCAAACTCTAAAGAGACCTGAATAAACAATAACATAGAGGTGTAAGTTGTGTGGAGCCAAGAGGGTCTCCGCGACATTCCACATTGGCTCAGGATCCCTGGCTCAGGATCCTTGGCTCAGGATCCCTGGCTCAGGATCCCTGGCTCAGGATCCCTGGCTCAGGATCCCTGGCTCAGGATCCCTGGCTCAGGATCCCTGGCTCAGGATCCCTGGCTCAGGATCCCTGGCTCAGGATCCCTGGCTCAGGATCCCAGGCGAAGGCCGATCCGGGCGCTGTTGAAAGCTTGCATGAGCCGGCACCCTGGCGAGAGTGGCGCTGGAGGAGCGTGGCACCCTCGCCGAGCGCCCTTGATCTGAGCGGAGGGGGGGGGGGGGAAGGACTCAAAGGCACCCCCCCCCATGCCCCCATTCTCGACATGGCGCTCGGCCCCTTCAGCCAAGCAGCAGGGCCCCTCGACCCCACCCCCTACTCCTTTCTTCTGTTGAGAGAGGCTCCCGTTATAACAGTGGAGCAGCTAATGACGTGCTCATTGCGTGTGTGTCGGCTGCCCAGCGCGCCGAGGGGCCATGCCTAGGTCGGCGATGCTCCGTTGCAGCATTGCATTGCATCGAGTCCCACGGCCAAGGGCGACCATTGGCTTACTAATGTTCACTTGGCCTGATGAACTTGCATTGCTTGAGAACCATATCCTCGCTCGCAGCTGTTCGGTGTCGCGTCTTGTTTCACTGCCCCCTCCCCTCCTATCCCCTTCCTACTCCTCCCCTCCCCTCCTATCCCTCTCCCCTTCCTACTCCTCCCCTCCCCTCCCCTCCCCTCCCTCTCCCATTCCTCTCCCCTTCCCCTTCCCCTTCTCCTTCTCCTTCTCCTTCCTCTCCTTCTCCTTCCTCTTCTTCTCCTTCCCCTTCCCCTTCCCCTTCCCCTTCCCCTTCCCCTTCTCCTTCTCCTTCTCCTTCTCCTTCTCCTTCCCCTTCTCCTTCTCCTTCTCCTTCTCCTTCTCCTTCCCCTTCCCCTTCCCCTTCCCCTTCCCCTTCCCCTTCCCCTTCCCCTTCCCCTTCCCCTTCCCCTTCCCCTTCCCCTTCCCCTTCCCCTCCTCCTCTTCCCTCTTCCTCCTCCTCCTCCTCCTCCTCCTCCTCCTCCTCCTCCTCCTCCTCCTCCTCCTCTTCCTCTTCCTCTTCCTCCTCCCCCCCTCCCCTCATCTACGTCATCTCTCCTCTTTAGCCACCTCGGTGACAGCGCCTGTTTTTCTTCCGGCCTTTTTTAAGTTCCGCTGTTAAGCTTATTTGTTCAGAGGATTATCTTCTTTGTTTTTGTTGTTGTTTCGACGAATTAGTCGTGTTTTTATTTGATTTGATCTGTAAGGGATTCCACTGTTCCATGCATGGTCAAGGGCCAGATGCAGTTGAAGGGCGGACAAAAACTAAACAAAAACAGTTGTATTTATTATGTGACACTTACGGTTGAGTAATTCGCAGGAAAAAAAACAACATATATGTAGAGAAAGAGACGCTTTACAAGAGCTGTTCTTGAGTTCTACTAATTACGACGTTATAATGAGGCACTGTGCCTGGTGTTATTGCGCTCGACACTGGCATCCAGTACTACGTGGATTCGAGGCAAAGCACAGTACTATTCTTTATATAATTATTTTCCTGATAGGATGATGTTCTTAAAGATGGAATACCGGAGCAAGCTGTGAAGACTTTCCGGATTGTATTCCTCAAACAACGAATCTTATTGACTAATTGAAATAATTTTTTATTTATTTATTTATATATTTATTAATGATTATTATTATTTTTTACTACACGCTGTCATTTGATTCGATGTTATTACGATTAAGAAACAAACGTGCATAATGCGATCTGGTCAACCAACTCTGAACTGCCTTTCCATCCCTCCCCCCCCCCCCCTTCGCGTTTCTCTCATAATCCTTTTCTCGTTTCTTGTCTCGGTTCCTGCGTTCGCTTCCTATTTCCTCTATCTCTCCGGCGACCCAATTTCCTCGCGGTTCGTGGTATCGGTATTTTTTTTCCTCGTCTCACAACAACTTTCCTCGCTTCGAAATGCGTGCTACGTCCTTCCTCTCCTTCCTCTTCCTTTACCTCTACGTTTTTTTCTGCCTCTCCCTCTTCATCTTCCTTTCCCTATCCTTTTTCCGTTCCCTTTACGTTTCTCTCTGTCTTTCCTTTTCCCTTTCTTTCTTCCTTTCACTTCTCCCTCTCCCTCTCCCTCTCGCTCTCCCTCTCCCTCTCCCTCTCCCTCTCCCTCTCCCTCTCCCTCTCCCTCTCCCTCTCCCTCTCCCTCTCCCTCTCCCTCTCTCCCTCCCTCTCTCTCTCCCTCTCCCTCTCTCCCTCTCCCTCTCCCTCTCCCTCTCTCGCTCTCGCTCTCGCTCTCCCTCTCCCCCTCTCGCTCTCGCTCTCCCTCTCTCGCTCTCCCTCTCCCTCTCCCTCTCCCTCTCCCTCTCCCTCTCCCTCTCCCTCTCCCTCTCCCTCTCCCTCTCCCTCTTCCTCTTCCTCTTCCTCTCCCCCTCCCCCTCCCTTCCCTTCCCTTCCCTTCCCTTCCCTTCCCTTCCCTTCCCTTCCCTTCCCTTCCCTTCCCTTCCCTTCCCTTCCCTTCCCTTCCCTTCCCTTCCCTTCCCTTCCCTTCCCTTCCCTTCCCTTCCCTTCCCTTCCCTTCCCTTCCCTTCCCTTCCCTGCCTGTGCAAAGTCTCCGCCCCCTCTTGGCCTCCTTACGGGACGTCTCAAAGCTCCTTGACACAGCAGCTAATGATTTAATGTTCTGGGGGCATTACGGATAAGCCGAGAAACAGCTGTGGTGGGAGAGGGACACCTGCCACCGATCCGGGGCGAAACGATGACGTGGGAAAGGGTTTTGGGGTTTGTGTTGCTAGGCTAGGGGGTGTTGTCAAGCCGTCTCTTGGTGTTAGCGGATGGCCCCTTGGTGTTGTCGGATAATCCCTCGGTGTTGTCAAATAGCCCCTTGGTGTTGTTAGATAATCCCTTGGTGTTGTAAAGTCACCTCCTGTTACGGTCAAGTCGCCTCTGGTGTTCCTTAATTTTGTCATGTCGCCCCCTGTTGTTGTCAAGTCGCCCCCTGTTGTTGTCAAGTCGCCCCCTGTCGTTGTCAAGTCGCTCCTGGTGTTGTCGTCAGCTTTGTAGTTACGACACCAGCTCGTTTTCCGGCGCGGCATTGGTATTCCGCCAAGACACAAGAAGAGGGTGAAACTACCCTCAAGGGCACACACACACATCTCGGGCTTGTCCGAAACAGGAAGGGGGAACAAAGGGGAGGAAATTTATGGAGGAGGAGAAGGAAGAGAAGGAAGAGAAAGAGGAGAAGGAGGAGAAAAAGAAGGGGGAAGGAGGAATGGATGGATGGATGAATAGATGGATGGATGGACGGACGGATAAATGGATGGGTGGTTGTGTGGGGGAGGGACTAAAGCAAAGGAAGAAAGGGGGAAGTAAGCTTGGGAGGGACAGCGAAGCTACAACAATCAATAGAGTGAGCGAAGCGTAGCGATTGTTAGAGCGGCCGACAAATCTCATTACAGTGGAAGTTATCCTTTGGCGGCGACAGCACGAGATGGAATCTGGAATGCGACTGAGAGCGCCCTGCCCCTCTGTTGCGTTTTTTTATCCCTCTGATAGCATCTACGGGGATATGTAATTGATGATTAAGGGTGTAGAGGTACAGGTATTTTTTGTATGTGTGTGTGTTTGTTTGTGTGTGTGTTTGTGTGTGTGTGTGTGTGTGTGTGTGTGTGTGTGTGTGTGTGTGTGTGTGTGTGTGTGTGTGTGTGTGTGTGTTTATTTGTTTATG
>BOPN01005670.1:47913-50413 GCA_017312705.2 Penaeus japonicus | reverse complement strand
GCTCTAAAAATAGCTTCTGTTCTCGATATTCAGCGTAGTGGAATTCAGGAGATGTTGTAATAAGAATTGGACACGTGAAGATTGCACACACTTAACCTTTGAACAATGACAACCTGACAGCATCAATGTAGTAACGGGGGCCACCTGCCCTTCTATACCCCGGGTGTGTGCTTATGTTAATCTCGTTCCAGCCAGGGAGAGGGGGAGGGGGTTGGGGGTTGGGAGGGGTGCTGGTATTATAATAGGTTACGTGTGGGTGGGAACATCAGTGGATGATTGTAATGATAGGGCGGATCAAAATATTGCCTATGTAGACGATGGATGGTATGCTAATTTGTGTTGCTTGGCCCTTATTGTTGAAGGGCAGGAGGGGGTAGGGGGAGAGGGTTGAGGGTCGCATGACGCTGCCACTGCTGCTGGAGGTGCCTCGAGTGCTGGCACAGGTGCCATTGCAGAGGGAATGTAGCCGATGGGGCATCTACCTCGAACCTCAGTTAATTGCACTGAAAACGAAATATGGAAAGGTTGGAAATGGCTCCCCCCCCTCAAAAAAAGGGAGGGTAACGGTAGAGGATGATTTTTGTTGGCGCTGAAAGGTTGATGGATTGGCGGCGGGACGGGGGGAGGGGGAGAGGGAGGGGGGGGGGGGGAGATAACAGTTCCAGACTCACGATAGCATCACGCACGGTAAGTGTGTCAAGGCCAGCGCAGGTGTCGGGTTGAGGTGGCGGTGTCTGGGATTGGGGTGTCCGTCCGTGTCGGTGTCTGGGTCGGTCTGGGGCGAGGGGAGGGGAGGGGAGGGGAGAACGGGGAAGGGGCGGGGCGGCGGGGCGGCGGGCAGGAAGACGGTGGCACAGGGACAATAAAGGCTGCAGGACTGTCTGTCGAGGACTGCAATGAGGCCAATGGATATGGATGAGAATGGCGATCTCGGTGCCATGAAGACCGCGTGAATTAATATGCGATAGAAGGGCCCAGGGTGTGGGATGCAGAGATGACCAAGTAATACTAATAACTATGACGAAAAGGAGCAAGGAAATAGTCCTGGCTGATGGTGTAATGTACGAGTCTTGCGGATGAGTAAGAGAGAGAGAGAGAGAGAGAGAGAGAGAGAGAGAGAGAGAGAGAGAGAGAGAGAGAGAGAGAGAGAGAGAGAGAGAGAGAGAGAGAGAGAGAGAAAGCAAATACATACAGAGTAATCGGGTAATGGCATGAATCGGGACGAAAGGGAATGTGGGGCAGGCGAGTGTCGGGCGGCGATTGTGCGAGATCCGGTCGTGTAGCGTTGCAGGGCTGGCGTCCGGCGGTGTTGTGTGGTACCCAGGTAACGCCCACCATTATGTTGCGGGTGACACCTTACCCCAGGGCGCCGGATGCTGCTCGAGGGAGCGGGGAGGGCACTAAATTGAGTGCCTAGGGTAAAGAGTCAAATTCTTAAATCATTTTGGCAGTTAGTATACATTCGAGATATCAAGTGCAGCGATAGGGAACACAAACATGTAAAAGCTTTGGGTTTAGAAACGAGAGAAGATTTAGATTCAGAATTAATTATATACTAAGAAAAGAAATGTTCTCGTATTAAATATTATATCTAGTGACAATCAAGGGTATTCTGGTAGTGCGAGAACATATCCGTGTAAAGCCGTTTTGAAATAAGTAAAAACAACCTCAGATAAGAAGAGAAGACCAAGTCGAGAGTCTTGATAAGATTTATGTAGCTATCACTCAAAGACGACGACTGTTACATGGATTGCAATCGGAACATGCAAAAGCGGCAAAAGCTCAAGAGCGGGAAATGTGTGAAAGCGTACATGACGACGAGAGGGATGACGGCATCTCTCACATAAGGAGATGAGGCAGTGTTGTTGCTTCTCCAGATGTGGCCAGACGTCAAAGGACCCGAGCGTGAGCCACGAGGACGGGCGACGCGGCCGACAGGGAGCTGGTGTAAACAGAGATGACGTCATTGGGTGTAAACAGAGATGACGTCACATGGCGGCGTGGCTCAGAGGACGCTGCTTCCATCGCCTTAGGCATGCGCGCTAAAGTAAACGCAGCGCTTTTGTCGAGTGCCACTGGAGGCGTAGGCACGAAAGAGGGGAGTGAGAGAGAGAGAGAGAGAGAGAGGGGAGGGGGCCTACTCATCTTTCACCGGAAAGAAGCATGTCAAAGAAGTGCGCTCAAAGAGGGACTGTCAAAGCCCTTGCTAGGGATCTCTTGGGAGGTGTTTATTTAGCTCTCGAGAGTAAGATCTTTAAAGATTTACTCGATGGTGCAGAAGAAGACTTCCCCGAGTTTTTGCGGAAATTATGTTTTTTTCAGTTTATAAAGAGTTGAGATTACTTCGTACCTTGCACGTTGCAGTGATGGAAAGAAGATCCCAAACCCATTATGTGATGCTGCCGAAGGGAGATTCTGGAGGAAGTCAGTCAGTCAGTCAGTCAGTCAGTCAGTCAGTCAGTCAGTCAGTCAGTCAGTCAGTCAGTCAGTAGGAGACAGA
>BOPN01005670.1:35413-42913 GCA_017312705.2 Penaeus japonicus | reverse complement strand
TGGCCCTCGAGTGGCGTGTTGACCTCTGGCATCCCGGGCCTCGTTAGCCGCCCCGGGGGAGGGGGGAGAGGGGGGGGGAGAGGAGAGGAGAGGGGTGAAGGTTGAAGTAGTTATCTCGGCTCGAGGCCCTCGCCTTCTAAACGATGTCCCCAGGCCCTTACAACAGGCGGGCGGGCGGGCGGGATCTCTCTCTCTTTCTCTCTCCTCTCCTCTCCTCTCTCTCCTCTCTCTCCTCTCCCTCCACTATATCTCTCTCGTTCTCCCTCTCCCTCTCCCTCTCCCACCCTCCCTCCCTCCCTCCCTCCCTCCCTCCCTCTCTCTCTCTCTCTCTCCTCTCCCTCTCCCCTCTCCCTCTCTCCCTCCCTCTCCCTCTCCCTCTCCCCTCTCTCTTCCCTTCCTTCTCCCTCTCTCCTCTCTTTCCCTCTCTCTCTCTCTCTCTCTCTCTCTCTCTCTCTCTCTCTCTCTCTCTCTCTCTCTCTCTCTCTCTCTCTCTCTCTCTCTCTCTCTCTCTCTCTCCCTCCCTCCCTCCCTCCCTCCCTCCCTCCCTCCCTCCCTCTTCCTCGCTCTCCACTCCTCCACTCCTCTCTCTTTCTATTCTCTCTCCCTCTTTCTACATAACTCGCTACAGTTCCCCATATTCGCGTCCCTTTGAGAGCATTACTCCTCCGCGCCCTGTACGACTGCCTATTACACAGGCAGCGTAACTTGACCTTCACCCTCGACGTAGAGTATCACGGTCGCCATGCACTCCGCGTCTCGTAGCGCCCGAGCGTGAGGAGATGAGAAGGTGGCATCTCGTGGTTCCGTCGCTCGGCAGATGGCACAGGCAGAGTCGAGAGTGTGGCAGGTGGCAGGCGTGAGTGCAAGCACATGGAGCGAGAGCATGCGCAGTAATAGGCGCCGATTCAGCGTCATGAGAGCGGCCCTCCGCAAGCGCGAGAAGGAACCGCAGCGCGTCCAGCGTGGGGACTCGCATGCTAAAAAGGTCAATGATCTTCGAGCGAATGCCATAGTAAGAGAGCAATACATCAAGAATGCGAATTAGGAAAAAAAACATGTTCGTTTTCTTTGCAAATGATATTTCTATGTTTCTCTAGAGCAGCGCGGACTATAAGTATAGGGATCGGTGATGTACTCGCCAGTTTTTTTTAACTTGACTTGTGTAGGCCTATGAGGGCGTATTGAGGGCGTATTGAGGGCGTATTGAGGGCGTATATGTACTGCATTGTGTCGCGATGGTAGTGTAGCAGGTGGTCTTATAGGAGGCGTTGGCGTGTAGGCGCCGGCGCAGGTGCGGTGCAGATGCTTTGTCTAATGAGCCGAACTTGGCAGTGGCATTATGACTTACAAAGTGTGCAGTGTTCGTGACAAGATGGTAGGGATCACGTGGTCATTAGTGGAAGTGGATCAATGGTGGAGTTGTGGAGGGCGGTCACCTAGCCGCCACCAGGGCTTGTCCTGCCCCCTCCCACTCCCTCCACCACGGCACGTGGGCGCCTGCTGCCAGCGGTGCTCCGGTGCCACGTGCAGCCGGTCGGAGACCTGTGCCATGCACGCGACTCATACGTGCATACATGTATGCATATTAAATACACACGTGCGCGCGCGCTACGTCTCTATGTGTGTGTGTGTGTGTGTGTGTGTATGTGTATGTGTATGTGTATGTGTATGTGTATGTGTATGTGTATGTGTATGTGTATGTGTATGTGTATGTGTATGTGTATGTGTATGTGTATGTGTATGTGTATGTGTATGTGTATGTGTATGTGTATGTGTATGTGTATGTGTATGTGTATGTGTATGTGTATGTGTATGTGTATGTGTATGTGTATGTGTATGTGTATGTGTATGTGTATGTGTATGTGTATGTGTATGTGTATGTGTATGTGTATGTGTATGTGTATGTGTATGTGTATGTGTATGTGTATGTGTATGTGTATGTGTATGTGTATGTGTATGTGTATGTGTATGTGTATGTGTATGTGTATGTGTATGTGTATGTGTATGTGTATGTGTATGTGTATGTGTATGTGTATGTGTATGTGTATGTGTATGTGTATGTGTATGTGTATGTGTATGTGTATGTGTATGTGTATGTGTATGTGTATGTGTATGTGTATGTGTATGTGTATGTGTATGTGTATGTGTATGTGTATGTGTATGTGTATGTGTATGTGTATGTGTATGTGTATGTGTATGTGTATGTGTATGTGTATGTGTATGTGTATGTGTATGTGTATGTGTATGTGTATGTGTATGTGTATGTGTATGTGTATGTGTATGTGTATGTGTATGTGTATGTGTATGTGTATGTGTATGTGTATGTGTATGTGTATGTGTATGTGTATGTGTATGTGTATGTGTATGTGTATGTGTATGTGTATGTGTATGTGTATGTGTATGTGTATGTGTATGTGTATGTGTATGTGTATGTGTATGTGTATGTGTATGTGTATGTGTATGTGTATGTGTATGTGTATGTGTATGTGTATGTGTATGTGTATGTGTATGTGTATGTGTATGTGTATGTGTATGTGTATGTGTATGTGTATGTGTATGTGTATGTGTATGTGTATGTGTATGTGTATGTGTATGTGTATGTGTATGTGTATGTGTATGTGTATGTGTATGTGTATGTGTATGTGTATGTGTATGTGTATGTGTATGTGTATGTGTATGTGTATGTGTATGTGTATGTGTATGTGTATGTGTATGTGTATGTGTATGTGTATGTGTATGTGTATGTGTATGTGTATGTGTATGTGTATGTGTATGTGTATGTGTATGTGTATGTGTATGTGTATGTGTATGTGTATGTGTATGTGTATGTGTATGTGTATGTGTATGTGTATGTGTATGTGTATGTGTATGTGTATGTGTATGTGTATGTGGAGGGGTGGGAGGAAAGGAGTAAAGGAGTGAGGGAACACTGGGGGATATTTGGGGTGGGGAGGTGAGGGGATGGTGGAGAGGAGAGATTAGGGTAGAGAGAGGAGGTAGGGAGAGGGTTTGGGAGGAAGGGAGGAAAGGAGGGAGGGGGAGAGAAGTATGGAGAGAGGGATGGATAAAGAATGGATAACAAGAATGGAAAGAGGGGGGGGGTGGATGATTGGACGGAGGGAGGACTACGTAAGACACATTTCACCTTGTTCTGATACAATACTATCAACAAATTAATGACCATCTGTTGATTTTTTTTCGCTTTGTTCCGCTGACGGAAACTTATCGGGGTGAGTCGATTAACGCCGAACACTTTACCATATGCGTTTTTGATTAATGAAACTTATTTTTAAGATAAGTAATTGGCAAATTGTTATTTTAAAAATCGGTTGTTAATGATTACGTTGTCAGTAAATTGCAATATATTACCGCTTACGTAATTGTATCGTTATGGTATGCACGATCATGATCAGCTATTAATCAAGGAAATTAGGCCTCGAGTTGTTGGCATCCGTATGAACAGAAATCTCGCCGCCAAATCCGTGCACTTCGTCAGCATCCTTGACAGCTAAGACGGGTAGTTCGCAGGTGTCTTTGCATCGTTGAGGAAGGAGGACGAGAAGCATGCAGGGCGGGTGAACGTGCTGCGGCAAAGCCTCCCACCCGCGGGAGGGTGCTGCTGCTGCTGCTGCGACAGCGATCCCTGGACAGCATCCAGCCTCTCGTGTCGCTTCCGCCGATGATAACGGAGGAGGAGGAGGCGTGGGGCGGCGGGGGCGTGGGAAGTGTCACGCTACGAACATGGGATGCGGCAGAGCAGGCTAGGGTTAGGGACAGAGCCAAGGCTAGAGCAAATGCCCAAAGCTAGGGCTAGAGCTAGGCAAGGGTAAAGGCTAGGCTAGAGCTAGAGCTAGGGTTAGGGCTAAGGACTAGGGCTGGGTTAGGGCTGAGTTGCAAGATCAAATATAAGGCATAGGCGACAGACATAACAGGTGCGCACCATTAGCGGGATAGGGACGAGAATAGTAGTAGGGGTTAGGCTAGACTCAAGCGCATGGGCAATAGACGAGAAGGTACTATAAGAGAACGAGAATTTAACGAAAACAAGGGAAAAGAAAGAGCAACAGTAACCAGGGAAGGGGCAGGGATAGAGACAGGGTCAAGGGCACGAGCAGGGGCAGGGGCAGGGATAGAAGCAGAGGCTGGGACAGAGGTTAGAATCTGGAACAGGGACAGAGGCAGAGCTCCATGAAAAGATTGAGGGACTGGGAGAAGGAGGAAGGTCGGAGAGGGTAAAGGGGGCTGGAGTGGTGAGATATGGATTTCGGTATCATAATGATCTTACACTGAAAAAGAGAAAAAAAAGAGAAGAGATATGGAAGAGCTATGTTTTCTCTGAGAGATCGATCAGAATGGAGAAAATAGTAAAATATAAGTGAATTATCAGGAGAAAAAGAAGACTAATGAAGATAAAAAACAAGTAAAGAGAACATAAAAGATGAGGCAAGAGATACGAAACTTGACGAGGTGAGTCAGGGATGCGACCATCGAAACAATTCAAATGAAGAGACGAAATAAAAGAAAGCAGGGAGAGCGAAGGGGAAAAGGAGATACAAGTAGATAAGAAAGAGAGGGAGGGAGGGAGGCAGGCAGGCAGGCACATCGAGGGGAAAAGAGAAAAAGAGAGAAAAAAAAGGAATGAGAACATAAGTAGAGGAGGGCAGAGGAAGTATCCGATAATTAGAGAGATGAAGGAGGGGGGATAGAATAGTCTGACGAACTTGAGGATGTATTGATTGATCATGAAAAATATACGTGTGCATGTTCGTGAAAGGGAAGGGGTGGATAGCGGGGAAATTACAGAGGAAACGGAAGGATGAGGATGTCGCGCTAACACACTGAAATATAAGAATCAGAGACAGTGACAGAGACAGTGACAGTGACAGTGACAGTGACAGTGACAGAAACAGAGACAGAGACAGAGACAGAGACAGAGACAGAGACAGAGACAGAGACAGAGACAGAGACAGAGACAGAGACAGAGACAGAGACAGAGACAGAGACAGAGACAGAGACAGAGACAGTGACAGTGACAGTGACAGTGACAGTGACAGTGACAGTGACAGTGACAGAGCCAGAGCCAGAGCCAGAGCCAGAGCCAGAGCCAGAGCCAGAGCCGAGACAGAGACAGAGGCAATGGAAAGAGGGAAGAGAGGGAGAGGGTGTGGGTAAGGGAGAGAGGGAGAGATACATAGGACGAGGGAATAGAAGTTGAGGGCGTAAGGGCGGCCGCGCCACGGGCGGATGGCTGTGCGGTGGTCGCGTGGGGATAATATCTTCATATTTCCTCCCTTGGCCGCCAACACCCAACACCGTGATTGCTAACTGCTACCCATATCCTGTGCTATGAAGGAGGGCTTTTGGGCGGCAGAGTCATGTATCTGTTAGGACAACAAAGGTAACGCAAAGGTGTGTGGTAGTTCCGCGAGGGAGACCTGAACTAGAGAACAGGGCCGGAATGGGAAGTGTATGGAGTGCAGGGAGACAGGATAGGGCGAGGTGGAAGTAGGTCAGCATAGGCGGAGCGGGAGGGGTCCTCTCCCCCTCCCCCTCCCCCTGCGTTGCTGTTTAACATGCCACCTGAGCCGAACCCGTGCCCACCTCACCTGTCTATCCAATTCACCCACCACCTAAACCCCATTAACCTTGACTCACTGCAGCAGGTCTTACTATGTTTAGTTGTTATTATGTTGGACTTCATAACTCCAAGTTGGTTTAGCCAACCATGTGATAGTAATCAAAGATATCTGGCTGCAGAGAGAATGTAAAGTATATATTTCCAGTAGGGATCCACTACTGGAGAAGGGTGTTCAGCCCTTTACGTGTAATGTGTCTCCTGAGGCAACGGAATAATGCCCGCGTGCTTGGTTTATTTATTTTTTCTCCTTTAAGAAAATTTCCGTGTATTTCTTCAGTGTTCATACCTTTAGATCAAATGTGACCAGACAGAACTTATAATAACGCATTTACGAAGTTAAATCTGTGCATTGATGTCTATGGGTGAAGGAAGTGAAACTCGGTGCGCGGGACCTTAGAGTTGTTGCGTCCTATAAAGACATCTGTCACCACGCCTACGCTATGGTAGCGGTGTGGGCCCAACGCCTGATATTAGGGTGGTGACCTAATAATGAGTAATTTGATCGATAATCAAATTCTCACTCTAATATTGGTTACCTGTAACATTGCCGTTTTATGATAGGCCATAGAGCTAATGGCTGCTTCAAAACTGGGCACGCGGCGCTAGTATAATGTGGACTCGGTAATCGCAGTTGCTGCAGAGGCTATTAAGTAATGATCAATAATTCCATTAACCTAGAAGTTGTCACGAGAGGAAATGAACATGCAGATTAGATGGTAATTTGAGGGGGCGGCGCGGGCGAGGGCCGGGCGGAGCTGGGCGAGGGGTTGAGGAAGGGCAGGGAAAGCGAGGAGGAGTTTTAGGGAATAGACGAATGGAATAATAAGTAGGCCTGTGAAAGAGAGAGAAGGAAAGCAGCGACAATAATGCTACAACATTTGCACTAAACATTTTAGGAATTACTAAAGTTTAAATGGCGGCAAGATGGTGGATTAGAAAGGGAATAAGATATGTAGAATAGGGGAAAAAATGGAAGAGATCGGGTGTGGTCGGATCAGGGAGGGGTGGCCAGGCGGGCGGGTCGTCTGGCTGGAAGGAAGGTTATGTGAGCGTGGGCGGAGACGCACACTCACTCCTGGGCTGTCCGTGACGCTTCGTCGCCCATACTTAGGACCGGAGAACGTGTTGTTGAGGGGAAAAAGAATGGTATTTTGTAAGAAGAAAGTGGCGTTATAGTAAAAGTGGTATAATGGTGCAAAAAATGTTTGTTGACGGAGTGCACAAAACAAACAAAACAAGGAGGGAGACAAACAGACCACGCGACACCGGTAATGATGAGAGAAGACATACGACGCAGCCAGCGTAGAATAAAGGTTAATGGGGGGAAATAAGTAATGGAGTGTCGAGACATATGAGATATCATTAACATGATCAACGAGGAAAGACCGGATAGTTTTGGCGTGGGGCAGAGCACGATCATGGATGGATGTATATACACCCCGTGTCAAGGGGGCGAGATAGGCTTGGCGAAGACGGCGTCCGGGAGAGATTCCGCCATGCTCCATCCATCCCCTCCTTATTTATCCCTCCCTTCTCCCTTTTCTCCCTTCCAATAAGTTCACCCTTGGCTGGTCATGGTAATTGATAATCTCGGCGAAAGAGAGCGCTCCGCCGCGCCGTCCCGGAGGTGGCCATGACAACCCATCCAAAACAACGCTAGCTAGGCCTCCTCGCGCGCTCCCCTCCCTGCTCGCCGAGGGGAAGACAATCATAACGGCCTTTATCTACTCGCTCTCTCTCTCTCTCTCTCTCTCTCTCTCTCTCTCTCTCTCTCTCTCTCTCTCTCTCTCTCTCTCTCTCTCTCTCCCTCTCCCTCTCTCTTCATATATATCACCACCACTACCGCCACTCGCTCTAGTGTT
>BOPN01005670.1:25000-35313 GCA_017312705.2 Penaeus japonicus | reverse complement strand
CTCTCTCTCTCTCTCTCTCTCTCTCTCTCTCTCTCTCTCTCTCTCTCTCTCTCTCTCTCTCTCTCTCTGTCTCTCTCTCTGTCTCTCTCTCTCTCTCTCTCCCTCCCTCCCTCCCTCCCTCTCCCTCCCATTCCTCTCCCTCTCTCATTCTCCCTCTCTCATTCTCCCTCCCTCCCTCCCTCTCTCTTACTCTTTTTTTATGTGTGTGTTCTACAGTATTGATTTATTGTCCGCCAGAGATGTGGTTATTTTCACCCCAAATGCGTACATTGATATACGACATCACTAAACTCAGTGACAGTGATGACATTATCACGAGTACTCTTGGCAGACGCTTGCTGTCATCACTTTCACAATATCCGGAAGAATCTGCAATTATGATCACTTGCTGTTGTTCTTTGTGTCAATATTGTTAGCGCTGTCCATATTTCCAGTTGTGTTGATTTTGTGTCCAGTTCCTGCTGTTGTTGTTATTTTTGGGATTATGGTTTCTGTTTATGTTATTGTTATTGTTATTATTGGTTTTATTGATGTTGTTCTTGTTATGGTTATTTATTATTTTTGTCATTATTGGTATTATTATTATTATTATTATTATTATTGTTATTATTGTTGTTGTTGTTGTTGTTGTTGTACTTGTTGTTGTTCTTGTTATTATTATCATTATTTTTATTATCTTTATTATCATTATCAACATCGTTATCATTATTTGATAGATAGATAGATAGATAGAGAGAGAGAGAGAGAGAGAGAGAGAGAGAGAGAGAGAGAGAGAGTGGAGGAGGGAAAAAGTAGAGAGAGTATAAACAAGGATACATGATACATACGTTGACACACAGCTGATTTCCTGTCCAATGGTAACCGAATCCTTAGCTGATCAATCTCTCCACACACACACACACACACACACACACACACACACACACAGACACACACACACACACGCACGCACACAAACACGTGTTTGTATCCCTGCGTGTGGATAATTTTATACAACCTTCTTTTTACGAAATGCAAATAGATTTACTGTATCATTATCTCTCTCTCTCTCTCTCTCTCTCTCTCTCTCTCTCTCTCTCTCGCGTCATCCCTCTTTGTTTCTCTATCTCTCTCTTTCTCACTCTCGCATGAACTCCATGTTGTAAGAAGTCGTGTGTGTGTGTGTGATGCATGTATATTAATACAATACATTTTCCTTATCGTTATGTTTGTGTGTTAGTCACTATGTGTACAAGCTGTACCTGTGTGCGTGTTTGTTGTATGCGTTTGTGTGCGCTATGCATATTATACCTTATTGCCCCACCCTCTTGTTATATCATTCTAACCCCCCTCCCCCCCCCCTCCCCTCCCCTCCCCCCTCCCCCCCTCTCCCCTCCCTCTTTCCCCTCCCCATCCTCTTCCTCTTCCCCCCTCCTCCCTCTCCCTCTTCCCCTCCCCCTCCCCCTCCTCCTCCTCTTCCCCTCCTCCTTCCCCCTCCCTCTCCTCCTCCTCCTCTCCCTCCCCATCCTCTTCCTCTTCCCCTCGAACAAGACACCAGTCTCTTGACCTCTGACCCGTGTGGACACAGGGGATGGATGACCTCTCGGCGCCCAGGAGGACATCGCGTCCTGATGCCGTTTGGTATTGCTTTCTCTCTTTCTTCTTTCTCTCTCTTCTCTTCTCTCTCGCTCTATTTCTCTTTCTCTCTCTTCTCTTCTCTCTCGCTCTTTCTTTCTTTCTCTCGCTCTCTCTCTCTCTTTATTTATTCTCTCTCTTCTCTTCTCTTCTCTCTCGCTCTTTCTCTCTCTCTCTCTCTCTCTCTCTCTCTCTCTCTCTCTCTCTCTCTCTCTCTCTCTCTCTCTCTCTCTCTCTCTCTCTCTCTCTCACTCTTTCTCTCGCTCTCTTCTCTCTCCCTCCCTCTCTCTCCCTCCCTGCCTCCCTCCCTTCTTCTCTCTCTCTCTCTTCTATCCTCTTCTTCACTCCCCTACTCTCTCTCTTCTGTTCCCTTCCTCTCTCTCCTCAGCTCACCCCACCCCCCCCCCTACCTACCCCCATCTGCCCCTTGGCCATATATATCAATTTCACATTGATTACTTGTATAGTGACCGCGTGTCCGTGTGTTTGTTTGTTTCTTTGTTTGTACTTGTTCGTGTGTTGACGTTCGCTCAACCGCTCATTTTGAAGGAGGTTTGTCACTCCGTTTTGAAATGAAATGATCAATGTTCATCTTTTGTTGTGGTTGTGTGTTCGTTTCTTTCCGTTCTATTTTTTTTTTTCTTTTTTTTTTATCACTGTTTTTTTTTATAGTAGACTTTGGTAGATTTATTTGCATTTTCAGTCGTCTCTCATTCTCTCTCTCTCTCTCTCTCTCTCTCTCTCTCTCTCTCTCTCTCTCTCTCTCTCTCTCTCTCTCTCTCTCTCTCTCTCTCTCTCTTTCCCTCTCTTTCTATGTTGTATCGCTCACTCGCTCCCTTCCCTCCACCCTTACCGCTATTGGCTATTAGCGCCGTCTAGTTTTCCCTTTTCTATTTATTCTTACTTATCTGTTATTCCTTTCTCCCATTTTCCTAAGCCTTCTAATTCTTTTCCCTGTCCTCTCGTACTTGTTTTACTTTTGTTATGCCGCCTTTTTTCTCTCTTTTATTCATATCCCTCTATTTGTCTATCTATCTATCTATCTATCTATATTCATCAGTCTATTGATATATTTATTTTTCTCTTTTATTTATTTATCTATTCGTCTTTATATCAACTTTATCTATCTATTTACTTACTGTACCTATATATACATATGCGTGTGTCTATGTGTGTGTGTGTGTGTGTGTGGGCGTTTATGAGTGTTTATGTGTGTGTGTGTGTGTGTGTGTGTGTGTGTGTGTGTGAGTGTGTGTGTGTTCGCATGATATATCGATACAGAAATGCCAGCAATATTCAGCCAAGTCAAGAATAAGCAGAGAGTCAGAGAAGTCGCATTTTTCTCAAGAATCACTTGACCTTCCTTTTCCCCCGGTTCTCTCCTCCCACATCTCCCCCCCCCCCCACACACCCCCGTCCTCGCCCTCTCCCCCTCTCCCCCACACGATCCCTTTCCTATCCCCCTACCCCTCCCCCCCCCTCTCCCCCTTCCGATGTAGGTTGTGGACTTTCTTTGATTAGACCGTGTGCCTTTTGCCTCTCTCCTTCGCTAACTCCCTCTCCCTTACTCTCCCTCCCTCCCTCTCTCCCTCCCTCTCCCTCCCCCTCCCTCCCTCTCTCCCTCCGCCCCTCTCTCCCTCCCTCTCTCTCTCTCATTCCTTTCTTATCCCTCCCTCCTTGCCTCCTTATCCATTCGTCCTTACCTATTTCTCCCTCTTTCCCTCCATTCCTCCCTCCCCTCCTCCCTCCTCCCTCCTCCCTCCTCCCCTCCCACACTCATTCCTTCCCTCTCCCTCCCACACATCCTCTTTCCCTCCTTGCCCCCTCCTTATCCCTCCCTCCCTCCCTCCCTCCCTCCATCCCTCCCTCCTTCCTACCATTTCCTCGTTTGGTCTTCTGATTGAAGGTTTGAGGGAGAGGAGGGGGGGGAGGGGGGAGGGGGAGCCCAAGAGACGCGGGGGGAGGGGAGGGTGGGGGAGGTAGGTGCCGGGGGCTAGATAATAGGGAGGGATGAAGGCGTGTGGGGGGGGGGTAGTGGGGGGGTAGGGGAAGCAGGTAGAGGGGGGGGGGAGCAAGGGAAGTAATCCACGCGGGGTCTAACTCTTGCGTGTAAATCCGGGATTAGGAGGAGCGATAAGGATGGACGCAGATGTGAGAGGGACACTCAGCCAGCCAGCCGTTGTTGGTCGGTCTGTCTGTTCGTGTGTGGCCAGATCGTCCTTCGCCTCCAGCTCTTTCTCTCTCTTACTCTCTCATCTTTGTATTTCTCTTTCTCTCTCTTACTCTCTCATCTTTGTATTTCTCTTTCTCTCTCTTTCTCTCTCTCTCCTTATATGTGTGAGCGTGTCTCTTCGTTGTGCGGTCCGCTTGGTCGTCTCCCCCGTCGCCCGCTCTTGCCCTTCCAGTGCCACGAGGAACGGAGGAACGGAGCAAACTAGCGGTCAATGGGGCATTATTGCGCTTTTACTGCAGGTTGACATTTCGCTCCCGACTTTATAGGGGGTAGTAAGGGTGGCCAGAGGAGCGTCGGTGGGGGAAGGGCGGGGGTGAGAAAAGGGGGCGGTAGAGGTAAGGGGGTGGGGGAGGTCTGGAAGCCATGTACAGGCCAGAAAAGGGCTTAGTAAGGGGCGGTAGCGAGGGTCGGTGTAGATCTTGATGTTACAGAGTTACGGGGTGAGGTGGGGGTGTGGGTGTGGCCGGGGGGGGGGGGCGTGGGGGGGAGTAGGAGTAGGAGTAGGAGTAGGGGTAGTTATGGGTGAGTGTGACGTTTGATCGGAAATACTGATAAAAGTCGGACTGTACAGGGATACTGGTGGCATGAAGGTCATTAACTCAGAGGTACCGAGGGAAAAACGGTGAAGAAGAATAATGAAAGAAAAGAACAGAGAAAATGGTTAAGCATACAGAAAGAAATGAAGGAAACGAAAGAGCATTAAAAAAAATGAAATTCGAAGGATTTACAGCAGGAAAGACTTATTTTTAGGTTTTCGTATTAATTCCCGTTTGCTCGCTCGATGGACGAAGAAAGATTATTGGAACTTAGAAAGATGTATTTGCGCAATTTGCTTATTATTCCTGTATTGTAATTATATGAAAGAAAGATAAAGTAAGTCAGTACTTAACGTTATACACTAGATGTCGTGTTATATTGTTATTTATACTTATCTGACTCAACTGATAGGTATGACCGTTGTGATATTCAACCAAAAGGCGTCCTATAGTATAAACTTGTTGTAATGTTCTCAATTGGATTAATTGCTCAGAATAAGCTGCGTGTGTGACCGTATAAGAGGGTAGAAAGAAATGTGATGACAATAATGCTAGACGAGTAGTTATATTTTTTGTAGACATTTGTCGTGAAATTGTATGCAATTTGGAAACCTAGATTATTGATAATTTCTTTGAGAGAGACAGAGACAGAGAAAGACTAAGTTGACGTTAAATTTCCACCATTTTTTATGTGGAATTTCATCATATTTCGTATATAACCACAGGATATTTTGATCGAAATAACTCACTTTAACGGAAGCTTCACAGCAACTTCAATAATGCATTTAATTAGCAAAGCTACTATTTTCACACATTTCTATACAGTTGTATATTTGAATTACTGGGAATAATATTGTATAAGATACAAGTTTGTAGTTTTACTCTTGATATCACTTGAGAATGTCGAAACAAACAAAAAGACTGTTCCATGCCATACAAAACAAATAAATGCAATTTAATACCTGCACTATTTCTTAACTTTTGGAGTTCCCGAGGAAATGCGAGTTCACGGTGAGGGGCACGGGGGTTGTGTGTAGGAGATGCCACTCGGGGGAACTTTTACGGTGTTTATATTGCAGAGCCAAATGTGTCGTAAAATGCTAATGCTTATACAATTTTTATGGCCAGAGATACTGTGCCGTGTCCAATGATATCATTATATCAAATTAAATATCTCCTGGGAAGCGTTTCTTATGAGAACCGAAGCGTTCAAGGGCGGGGAAAGTGGGCTGAGAGCTCGAAACCGTTCAGGGAAAGTACATTGAAGATGCCGCGAAGAAAAGGAAAGCGAGGAGAATAAAGTGCAGGCGTTGATGAGGATCGGGCGCGTCCGGGCGGAGGAAGAAAAGGAGAGAGTTGGCTTTGGCAACAGGGAAAGAAAGACGAGCCTTCTCCCTCGTGGCCGAGACCAACAAAGAGGAAATCCCAGCGAGAGAATGGAGGCTGCAACCTCCTTTCAGTTCAGGTGTTGCGTTCCCAGATTCTCGCTGCCGCCGCCATTACTGAAACTACACTCCCTACCCCCTCCCCCTCCCCCTCCCTCTCCCTGTCCACACACAGTTCAACTACCATCGCCCATGGGTTGCCTGTGTAGCCATAATCCTTTTCTTTTAATAGCTGCTTTTATTAAATGCTCTCCTGAATGGTTCAATGGGCATTTTTGTCATTATTCAGGTTTACGATGGCCATTCCTCTTTCAAGAAGCTCCTCTGCAACTTTCATACCTTTTATATCTTAGATTTATTTCGTTATGGGTTTACCAACACTGAAACTTCTACCGTCATTAACTAGATAAATTGATAGTATCACCATGGCCAGTATCTTTACATTAGTAACACCGTCAAGTTTTGCCCCACTGGTGCCTGCTTTTCTGTCCCTGCGCCCCCCCCCCCCATCCCATCCATACTACTAATGTCTCTGACATTTTCCACCAGCAACTGATATGTATTTTTAGCCTTGGGGCAATGGTTATTATATGGCGTAATGCCATTTCTCTCTCTCTTTTGTCAATTTTTTATTACTGTGTATTGTTGTGTCTATAGATGATGAATGATTTGTATTTGTATTTATATATTTATTTTTGTATTTCTCACAAAAAAATGTGTCGGCACTTCCTTTATTTATAGTCAGTTGTAAAAGTATTTATATGAAGACAATTTACCTTAGATGATGGTTGCTCCCTTTTCCTGTGATCTTCTATCATAGCTAATATTTTTCATGTCTCTTTACTAGATAATTCCATTTAAAGATGATGGTGTCATTGCTTGCAAAAAGATTATGAGAGATCATATGACCTCATAAGAAAACGTTTTTTAAGTATACTAATAAACAAGACATGTTTACTTCTTTCTTAAAGATTGATATTGTATTGTTTCTTTGATGTCATAATTACAATGTACATTTTCCTTTCCAGGCTGATGCATCAGTGGAGATGGAACAGCGGCACTTTGTGCACGCCTCACTTGATTACGTATTTTTGCTGCAGGAGGTCCAGGAGAGGAAGAAGTTTGAGTTTGTGGAAACGGTAATTTTTTTGTATTCATTCTGCATTTAGTGCTTTGAACAAGCTTCACTCGTTACAAGATTTTATATCAGATTGTTCTAGGGAAAAGGAGGTTACTTGAATAGTTACATTCCCATGTCTTTTATGCTTATGTGGTTTCAAGAGGGTACTGTTTTTGTGATATATTTTTTTTCTTTTTCTTTTACTTCTTTACTTGCTTCCTGCCTCTTACTACTATTGTTGGTTATAATCATTCCTGTTGATTTCAGCTTTTCAGCAAGAATTTCATTTGGGATGAGGGTAAATCTGTTGAAAAGAATTTAGTTCCTGTCCCTTACCAATGTCTTGATTCAGTGACTCAAAACCTCCTTTCAGAAAAGAGAGAGAGGAAAAGTAAAGAAAGAAGAACAAAATATGAAATGAATGCTGAAGATATTGTTTTGATAAATTACAATAACTATTTATTTCATCAAAGTTGATATATCAAAAAGATTTTGATAGGGTTAAGAATACCAAGTTTTTAACCTATTCTTTGTTAACTAAAATAGTTATATAGCCATTCCAACATTTTTTTTTTTTTTACTTATTCATACACTCTTTTCCCCCACAGTTGTTGAGTTACATGTATGGTTGGTTGACGTTCTATCATCAAGGCCACGAAGTGTTCAATGACTGTAACCCTTACATGCGTGATCTACAAGTTCGAGTACAAAGGGTTAGTCCGGAAAAGAGCATTATTTGATTTTTAAGTTTTAGATTTGAAATTATGGTATATCTATATTGCTTTAAAGATTTTATTTGTATATAGCGGATTTGCCAGATATTGAATAATAGATCATTGTGGTTTCATATCTTTCACTTAATATTTATATGTAAAGTAACCCTGCATTGGAAATATATCATAAACCTTAAATTCTCCTTGTTTGATTCTTTTTAAAATTTTCTTTAAATCCCCCTCCAACCTGCCTGTGGACATACCTTCTGCCCATCAGACCCGAGAGAACTTCTTAGCAACCCGCCAAGAGTCGGTGTCCCTGAAGAACAAGATGCTGGAGGTGCGTAAGACGGTAATGTGTCTCCGCTGCTTCTCACTAACTCACATCTGCCTTAGCACGCACTCTGTACCTGGTATTATAATGACTTAAAAGTATATTGATATTTATAAAGACCGTGATGCATTGCTGATATAAGTTTTTTGCCATGATATAGATTTTTTTTTAGAAATATCTTTAATGCATTGTATTAAAGAAAGGAGAATGTATGTATATATGTTTTTAATAGTTTTCTTCTCATTTTGATATTTTTATGGATATAGATTTAAAAGAGTATAGAAATCGATTTGATTGATTGGATGCACCAAAGAGAATATTTTCAACATCATGATATATAATGATAGTCTAGAAAAAGAACTTGTATGAGGAAACAGGATTTGTTTCTTGTACATGGATACAATTATTTTTATGTAAAAAAATCAGATTCAGAATTGATGTGGAAATGATATACCAGCCAGAGTGTATGCCTCGGTATCAGTGGGGCTTGTTGCTATGTAGCCTGTGTATTTTACTGTTATTGTTGTATGGTAACTGCATTGAGCTGTCTTGTATTAGTAGTGGTTTTGGTCTGATATTTTGTTTGATCATAGCAGAATTTAACATAATATATCCTTTTTTTTTTAATCTAATATTGATTAATCTTTGATTTTTTACTTATCATAAAACTCCTTAACATTTAATCCTAACTTTAGTTTACCTTTGGTTGCTGATTTATTTATATGAGGTTACTTTTGATCATCAGTGCTTTTAATATTGTAGTGTCAACCTGCATAAATTAATTAATGGTCTTGCCCCTTTCCAGCTTGTTTTTCAGGTAAAAAGCATGTGTTCTTTAGTAGGTCATCCTGTATGCATCGCTAATGGTGAAAAGAACATGCGTCTTCACCTGTTTCCTGTGGTACACTTGATTGATGTTAAACCCTCTTAGATTCTCAGAGCTTTAAAGAATGAAGTATTATTTTAGTCTGATTATTTTGAGTTTTTTATCTTTATTAAATGCATGCCAGAAATAACTTACATTAACAGTTTTATTATATTGCCATGGAAAGTTTCTTACAGCATTATGGCTCTGGAGCACTATTCTTTCTTATTTTATCAATGCCACCCTTTAATGATGCCTTTTTAGAAAATATTAATTGAGTATAGAACCAGTAGATGTCAGTTAACCATTACATATATTAGTGGTAGTGGTGTAATTTTTCTAATAAAATAACTAATGATATTACAAGTTCATAACACTGGGATATATAGTGGCTTTACTATCTCCTCTTGGTGAACATTGAAATATTCTTCTTACTTTCCTTGAAAATGTCATGTTCAGTGATTAAAAGTCTCCTCATACCAGTAAATGTATATAATGCCAACACAAAATAAGTTTCCATTTGACCCTTAGCTATGAGGCTTATGTTATGTGGGCAGTATGTGTTTTTAGTTGATGGATCAACCACTTTTAATTTTGTCTTTTTGTTGGGTTAGGGCATATAATCTAATGTGAGGGTTCATGATTTTGTTATTTTGATTGTGTCTCCCTGTGTCTTTATATGTAAGTGACTCCTGCACTAATTTACATGTTGATTTTGACAGTGTTGTTTTGCCGTGCTGCCAGTCAGTCTTCTTCCCCTGTCTATTCCTGTGTGGCCTGAACTTTCCCTAAGAAGTTCCACACGGGATTTTGTCTTTGAAATTTATTATTGATATTATTCAGAAAACTTTTCTTGCTATTCTACTGTTAGGTACTCTGGTTTAGTTATAACATTCAATTGATTACATAGAGAACTATTTTTTGGCAAAATTCATATTAACAGTTTCTTGCATTGTTTTGTGCATTTTTTTTTTTGCACAGAATTTGCATGTTACATACAATTTTTGTAGGTTATTTGCATAAACTGTAGTATAATACTTAATTAGTTAAGAAAAAGGGGACTTTTAGATTAAGTTGTTAATTTGTACTAGAACACATTTAGCATGTTGTTACTCTTTGAACTAACAAATTGTTTAAATGTCAGAAGTATTATTAATACCAAATTATTGTAAAGAAAATAGGTAGAGGGGAAAAATGCATTTCATATAGAGGTAGTAAGAGGGAGACCTATTATTTAGAAATTGTTATTATTATTATTTTTACTATTTTTATTTCAGGTACTTATTTTTAATAGAAATGTAGGGCTATACTTTTCATATTGCATTTTGCATTACATTTTTCTCAGAATTAGAATGGCTGTTAATTATTACTAGCATTTGATTGGTTGACTCTTAAATATTATTGATCTGTAAGTCTGTTTTCTAATAATATTGCCTTCCCTGCAGAAATCGATGGATCCAGGCAACATGGACAAAATGTACACTCGACAAGGATATCTCTTCCTGATGGAGAA
>BOPN01005670.1:0-20000 GCA_017312705.2 Penaeus japonicus | reverse complement strand
ACTTCTAACTTTATTTCTACATCTATCTGTACTTCTAACTCTACTCCTACTTCTACTTCTACTTCTACTTCTACTTCTACTTCTACTTCTACTTCTACTCCTACTACTACTTCTACTACTCTGTTACTACTTCCATCTCTACTACTACTACTTCTACTTTTACCTCTACTACTACTTCTATCTCTACTTCTATTACTTCTACTACTTCTACCTCTACTACTTCTATTTCTATTTCTACTTCTACTTCTATTTCTACTTCTACTTCTACTACCTCTACTGCTACTACTATGTCTACTTCTACTACAACTGCTATCATTATCATTACACTTACTATTACTATTACTATTACTATTACTATTACCATTACTATCACTATTACTATTGCTATTATGACGATGATGATGATGACGAGTAATAAAAGTGAAAACTTTTTCTAAAAAAATCATGGAATGTGGTAAACAGGTGAGGTCAGGTACGTGTGATAATTGACTCCTTGGTAATTAATTTCTCGTGGAGCCATGTATGTGTAAAGAAATAAAACAAAACCATGGTGAACAGTGTATCTATACATATACTTCTGACATTAACGAGTTAAGATACCTTTTGAACCTTTACCATATTAATGAACTCTGCATTTTTAAATACTGCTCTCTATTCTTTATGAACTTGATGTTAGTATCTGGATCACATGGAAGGCCTATTAACCCAATCCCGACGGGCCCGGCGATAAGTGGAAACCCCCTACGCCGGGCCTGTGCAATATTGCATTGGGAACGTCATACACGTATGACGCCCCAGCATCGGGGATTTAACTGTGTCACACAGGTGTGACGCACCATCGCCATAGGGTTAAGAAATGTCTTGTCATGAAATGTGTGTGTGTGTGTGTGTGTGTGTGTGTGTGTGTGTGTGTGTGTGTGTGTGTGTGTGTGTGTGTGTGTGTGTGTGTGTGTGTGTGTGTGTGTCTGTGTGTGCATGTGTGTGTGTGTCATGCATGCAGGCGTGTATCTGTCTGCGTCTGTGTTTGTGTGCGTGCGTGCGTGCGCGGGTGGGTGTGCGTGTGTGTGTGTGTGTGTGCGGTTGTGTGTGTGTGTGCGTGTGTGTGTGTGTGTGTGTGTGTGTGTGTGGTTGTGTGTGTGTGTGTGTGTGTGTGTGTGTGTGTGTGTGTGTGTGTGTGTGTGTGTGTGTGTGTGTGTGTGTGTGTGTGTGTGTGTGTGTGTGTGCGTGTGCGCGTGTGTGTGTGTGTGTGTGTGTGTGTGTGTGTGTGTGTGTGTGTGTGTGTGTGTGTGTGTGTGTGTGTGTGTGTGTGTGTGTGTGTGTGCGCGTGTGGTGTGTGTGTGTGTGTGTGTGTGTGTGTGTGTGTGTGTGTGTGTGTGTGTGTGTGTGTGTGTGTGTGTGTGTGTGTGTGTGTGTGTGTGTGTGTGTGTGTGTGTGTGTGTATGTGTGTGTGTGTGTGCGTGTGTGTGCATGTGTGCGTGCGCGCATGTGTGCATACATGTGTGTATATGAGTTTATTTTGTCTGTACCATTACATCAATATATGATTTATCCATTTTTCTTAGAGTTTTGCGGAAGAAGTTCTTGTATAGCTTGCACTCTCCTGGCTGTTTTTAACTCTGAGCAAATATACTCACTAAAGAACATTGATATATAATATTAATTTTAATAACTTCACAACTTGGATATCGAGAACATATATTTCATATTTCCTTGGTACTATTTAGGAAGTTAATATCTAGAATTACATACTATTTAATTAATCTAGTCTGTCATAGCATTGTAACAGTCAAGTAAAGAAGCATGTAGCACACATGCACATGACACATGCACATGCACACGCACATGCACACGCACACGCACTCGCACACGCACACGCACACGCACACGCACACGCACACATACATGCACACACACATGCACACACATATGCACACACACATGCACACACACAGTTGATAGTCATTCCCTAAGACTGAAAGAACTACGGGTAAGATTAGAACTGGAAACAACAGTCATGTACTATACCTTTTTCTCGTGCCAGAGCTTCTATATTGAAAGTATGGGGGGAGGGTGAAATCCAGCTTATTTAGGAGTTAGACTTTACTTCGATCAAAGCATGAGCACGAATACAAATTATTTTTTGGAGAATGAAAGTAGACATAAGGTATAGAGAGTTTGATGTAATTTGAAAAAATTCAAGTGTAATTATCATCTTTGTGAACTTGAACAACATGATGTTGAACAGGAAAACAGATTGGTAAAGGATAAGGAAAAGTTTCTCAAGGACCGAAACACTAATATCTTGTTTGTTTACATAACAGAGGCTTTTGGGACGACCTGGACCAAGCACTATTGCCTTTATCAGAAGGAGAACCGTGTCTTCACAATGATCCCCTACAACCAGATACAACATAAAATTGTACGTTAACTATGACATAGATGTCTTGGCTGTTTCTTTAGTTAGACAGCCGTTACTATAATTCGTAAGAATAAATATCAAAGGGAATAAGAGACAGAATAGCCTAGATTATAAGAAGTGAAATTATGATTATTGTTTAGTTTATATCTGTTAATGATATATTGTTTACTAAACTTTGTTGTTTCTGATAGTTTTACTTGTGATTATTGGTTGTATTTGGTTAATCCAACTTATTTATTTCCTCTTTCCTTTCAACCTAAACAGTGCAAATTTGTAAGTTTCATTTTACCTTTGCAAAGATTTACATATTTTGGAGTGATATACACATGTGTTTGCAACTGCACCAAGAATACCTGGTGAAGGGCTGTGAAATATTGAATAAGTGTGATGCAATGAAAAAAAGTAAAATAAAAAAAAAGAGGAAGAAAAAAAAATCTCTAGGATGACTTCTAAAACTAATCTTGCTTCCGCTAGACATCAACGGAGACCATAGTACTCAAGTCTTGTGTACGTCGAATGTCAGACAGCATAGATAAGAGGTTCTGCTTTGACCTGACGGCTCAAGATAAGCCTGGTGTCCTGTACACTCTACAGGCACTTTCGGAAGAGGACCGCAAGCACTGGATGGATGCCATGGATGGGAAAGAACCTGTAAGTAGATTAATTTGATTTATATCATTTTTATCATCTGACCAATTCCTTGCTCCTTTTCCTTCGAGGACCAAAGATTCACAGAATATGTTATTCAGAATGTGTAGTGGTATATTATAAATTTAACACTTTTGCTCTCTTAACCCCTTATTTGGATTTTAAGAGAATATAAAGTGCAATCTTTGAGGGAATGATTTTTTTGTCATTCTCATTCTAGGAATATATATGAAAGTAAAAAATTACTGATTTGTCACAGTGGAAGTCTTTCTGCCAAAGAATGTAAAAATATGATTTTTATTTTTTCACATGTGTCAGAGAATATAGAAGTGAATAAAAACAATAATTATTTTACAGATGTATGCACACCCAAGTGGAGGTGTTGGATCGCAAGAAGAAACCTCCTTAGATGAAGTTGGATTGAATTTCACTTCACGAGCAATAGCAATGCTTGAAAGTAGAGGTATACAGTGAAGGACATGTTTTTTCTGGGAAGTTGAAATAGATATTATTCACTAATGTTTAAGTCTCTATATATTCACATTTGCAATTTAGAGTATTTTAGTCTCATTGTTTTTGTACAGGGCTAGAGGATCAAGGTTTGTACCGTTTAGTGGGCGTCTCCAGTAAAGTATCAAAGCTCCTTGCACTGGGCCTGGACCGGCGAAAAGCAGAAAAATTGATGCTTGATGACCCTGCCGAGTGGGAGGTGAAAACCATCACATCTGCCATTAAGCAGTACTTCCGTAATCTTCCGGAACCCCTCATGACATACAAGCTTCACAGTGCCTTCATTGCTGCTGCAAGTAAGTTTGGTATTATTAGACCAGTTGCATGCAAATGTGCCTTATAAGATATGAGGATAGCTTTTTTTTAAAAGTTTATGACATAATTTATTATTAGAAATATTATTGTTTATATTTGACATATACATATAAGCACTGCTAATGTAAAAATGAACATCAGGTTTTGTATAAGAAATAAATATAAAGGTCAAGACCTTACTATCTTCATACTCTTTATTGCAGAGCAAGATCGGTTGTTTCAGCGTGTAAATGAGATCCACAGTTTGGTTCATAAACTACCTAAGACAAACTTCACTGTTCTTAAGACCCTCGTTCAGCATTTAGTAAAGTAAGCAGCAGAATCCAGTGTTTCTTTGCATTTTTATATGGTCCTAATGTTCTGTGGTAATTAGGCTCTTTTCTTTCATAATGGATTATCCGTTTTAGTATTGGATGTTATTAATTGAAAAGGACTTATTTGACATTTTTTTTTACTACAGTGTGTCCAGTAAGAGCGAAAAGAATTTGATGACTGTTAGTAATCTTGGTGTGTGCTTTGGGCCAACATTACTGCGACCAGAAGAGGAGACTGTAGCTGCCATTATGGATATCAAATTCTGCAATATTGTTGTTGAAATCCTCATTGAGCACTATGATAAGGTAACTAAACTGTATGCTAGTTGAAAGTTCTTTCATCTGAAGAATGTGAATTTATGGTTTTCATATAGGTATTTTTATGAGAGGCACTTTTGTTAGGTTAAGTGTGGGGGATTTTGGAATTGATTTTGAATGATTATTTTGTGCGCATACAATGGAACTTGAGAAGTGCTTTATATTTATAAGAAAGGAAAAGTTGATATAAACTGTTTTTGAGGTTTTGGTTATACATTCTAGAATACAAAATGAATGAGAATTAAAAAGTATATATATATATATATCGACTCTAATAAGTTTGGATCTTGCTTCTAGATATTTAATACTGTCCCGGAGCCTCTTGTGGATGTGAACAGAGTGACAGAGGGAAAGACCTCACCCAAATCATCTCCTCCTCCTTCAAATAACCACACCAGTGCTTCCCAGTCTTCTTCACACACGTACTCATCCTCTAGTGCTCCAAAACATATGCCAGTCTTACAGGTGAGTTTGGTCTAGTGAATTGTGTACACTTGTATGCTGCTGATGATACAGGAAAGGAATATTTAGTGCGTGCATAGCAAATTTGTATGTTTATTTTCTTCATTATGTGTATTCGAGACAGCAGTTTCGATATCAAGAAGTAGAGATAACTTTAATGCTATATTTTTGTTTGACAGAAGGTTGTGACATCTTTTACAACAAGTGAACCCCAGACAGTGCATTTTGGTGCACCTTCAAGTCTTCCCCCACACTTACAACGTTCAGATGCATCATCCAACCTCAAGACTCAGACAACGCCCTCTGGGGTTGGGTCAGGTCTCCACACACATGTACCAAGTGTGTATGCAAATGTCCCGCCACCACCTTCTGCTACACATCACTGGAGCAACTCCCCCTCTTTGTCTAGTCTTAACTCTGGTATGTTTTTCTTGATTTAATGTCTTTCTCCTTGTTTTAGGGACATCTTTCACATGATAAATGGATTTTATGCTCTTGCTTCTTCTAAATTTCAAATTTTGTTCCTTCGCTATAAAACAGTCTTTAGGCTAAGATAATTTATATCCTCATATTCAGATACCCATTTCAGACACCTGATTTGTCACTATGTCACTCTCATGACTTAAATGACTTGAAAGGTGTCATTTTTTGCTCCTTCCTATCCTTTTTCAATTTCTTCACTGATTTCATCCAACATCATCTGTCATTCAGCCTATCATACTGTCTCCTCTCTGCACATCCAAATACAGGTCTGCATTTTGATTTATAGTATACAACATGCATCATATAATCTGTGTGCATTTTCTAGGACGACCTATCACCAAGTCATATACCTCTTAAACCCTTTATAATTGATAGTCTCATGTAATATCTGCTTTCATATTAATTAAAGTTACATTTCATTCAGTGTATTTTCACTTTGTATAAAGGTACAGCAAAAAGCATGGAAAAATGTAGTTATAACTGCACTTTGAGTAATTGTTTCAATAGTTAAATGAAAGCACAGATAGTTGCATTGAAAGAGGAATATAATTTTTTCTTGATTTGTATATCCTTGCATGGAGGCCAATGCTTTTTTGAGTAGAATGCATATGTTTCAAGGTAATATATATTTATTCATGTCCAAGATGATGGCATGTAAAATAGTTTGATATAAGATATGAGGAAGATTGAATTGAATTGATGAAATCCCTTCTAGTTTATATGAAAATAAAAATAGAACTCTAAGATTGTGATGCATTGTTTGCCAAAAGTGGATAGATAGGAAATATGAATGATTATGCCATTTTCTCTACATGAAGGTATCTGTTTTGGTATATTTTGATGGGCATGAGATCTAGATTTTGGTATAAAGGATTATATATGTTAATAATTTTACAATATAGGCAATTGTATGGATACCTGATGGTTACATATTCCTTTTGCTCTTGGTCTGTTTTTCCAAAGGATGAGAAGGATTAGGTAAATAGATAATTATAAGTGTCATGCACCTTTCTAGCCAATGCTCTCTCATATGAGCATTATTTATCCCTCTCATTCCAATGATTTATGTAAATGTGTGAATGGGCATTTTGTCGCCCTTAGTATGGTAATATGCCTTTAGCACAAAAGTAGAAAAGCTATCATAGGGTAGAATAAACAACTACTGTATGCTTAAGTAATTTACCTGTTTGTGGTTACTGAGCATTGCATGACCTAGATATTCTTTCAAGGAGTTCAAGGTAGCCTTTAGTTTTGTAAATCAGTTATTTGTAAGATATATTTCTTTCAGGCTTAAACTCAGGACTCAACTCACACAGTTCACTTGTTTCACTGAGTTCAGCTGTAGCAGCTTCCGTCGGAGTAGGAAGCATGTATGATACTGGGCAGAATAATCGACCAGCGCGGCCCCCAGCTCCCACCAACGGCCAGACTAGAGCATTGTCCTTTGTGAACCCTTTGTCTGGTAAGAACCCAGGTTGCATATTACATGTATTTTATCTCATGTAGAATGTTTATTTATAAAGACTACTCAGCAAATGAATTGTTACAGCTGGAACCACAGATTCATCAATATTAAGATGGTGTCTTATAATGTTATGTTTAATATAAGAGATACTTGCTGACGTATGTAATTGACAGCATTTGGCATTTTTCATCCCTTTAGATCGGAGCGATGGAGTTCAGAGTACCAGCAGCTCGAGCGAGTCCCTGTCTTCGCGGTCATCCCGTGAGTTGACACAACCTCCCTCCAGCTCCCTCTCCTCCTCACCGCAGACAAGTAAGAGGTTTCCCCCCCATGTCGTGGCTCCTCCCAAGCTGGGTGCTAATGGCCCTCACCGAGATCTCCGTGTGCAGCAGACAAACCATTATGCGTTTAACAACAGCAGTACGTCACGCCGCTTTTGCTCGCACTTGTCCCTCCACCTTCCCTTTGGCTGTCTGACTTTGGAATAGCATTGTTTCCTTTGTAACCAAAGAAAAAGTTACAACTCAAACAACGTCACACTCACACTCACACTCACACTCACACTTACACTTACACTCATATTCATATTCATATTCATACTCACATTCATACTCATACATACACACCTACAAACTCTCACACTCACACACCCACACACTCACAAACTAACCTAACAACCTAACTTAACTCACCCCCCCCCCCCACACACACACACATATACATACATGCATGCATACATGCATACATACATACATACATACATACATACATACATACATACATACATACATACATACATACATGCATGTATGCATACATGCATACATGCACACATACACACATACACACATACACACATACACACATACACACATACACACATACACACATACACACATACACACATACACACATACACACATACACACACACACACACACACACACACACACACACACACACACACACACACACACACACACACACACACACACACACACACACACACACACACACACACACACACACACACACACACACACACACACACACACACACACACACACACACACACACACACACACACAGAGGTGCGTGCCTGTGTGTGTGTGTGTGTGTGTGTGTGTGTGTGTGTGTGTGTGTGTGTGTGTGTGTGTGTTTATAAATGTGTGAGATGTGCTACATTGGATACAAAGATATAGTTTACTGTTAGTTTCCTTAGGGATTAAAATGCTCAAGGTTAAATTTGTGCTGCAATAATTTGTACTACTTTTTTATAAAGATACAATATATATAATGTAAATAATTCTTAGAGCTTAACCCTATACTTAACATTATACTCAGTCAAAGTCAAGATCATTCCCCTATCAATAATCAGATTATTGCATGACCTGTGCTATCTTATATCTCTACATACACATGGATGCAGACCTTCCTCTCAGGACAGATGTTACCACAACTCTTGTTAGAGTCCTTACTTTTTTCAGTTATTACCTTGTGAAAAATATTTAGAGTTGCTTTCATTCAATCAGTAGGTTATTTGCCTTTGTTAGTTTTCCTTTGCATGCTGTAAATTTCACTATTTAGACTTTCCTGTTTTAAATGTTTAGTTTGTTAAGTTTTGGAAACTGCATTTTTTATTAATGTTCTGTGTTTAGTAAATTCCCAGATATATAAAATATTAATGATATGTCCTTAAGCATGCTATAAACCATGTTAATGATAAGTTCTAAAGCACAACACAAAATATATAAACTGATTTTTAGACATCCAGTTTGCAAAATCAAGAAAAAAAAATTGTGTTAAGTTCAAAATTACATTTACATGCACAGGAATGGAAGAAAAACAAAAACTATGGTAAATTAGAAAGTTTGAAAAGAGAATGTTAATTAAAAGATATATTAACACCCACAAAATAACATGGGCCACCTGCAAACCCCTTCCAATACCAGTATCGCCAAATGAGATGTAGGGTTCTATCATGACGACAGCGTTTGTGATGGAGACAAGTGGGAACCCTAAAGTGGTGGCTGCTTCTGTCAAGTTATGGCTGCACTCATAGATGTGAAAAATGTAGTTCAATTTGTGTTAAGAATAGAATAAAGAGAAATATAGCTGTCCATTATTGAAGTTTTCACTCTATTAGTGCAGTTTGATGTTGTAAAATACTGTTCATAGGATGTACAAGATAGCGGAGTCGGATGCAATAGTTCATCGATACCATATTCTGTGCACTTATAACTTTTACAACAACTGCTTGACTGCTGTTGCATGGCTTTATATTAATATTGTAGTAATGCTTTGACTGTTTTGTTTGTGTGTTCTTTTTTTTTTGTAAAAACTAATGTCTATATTATTTTATGTTATTCTAACCAAGAACTTCATTAATATCTCTTAGGTTGATTCTTAATTTTAATAACTTGATTTTTAGATTGATTTTTCAAGATGAATCTAAAATAGTTTAACTGACCATTACTACAAAAAAGGGAAAGGTAATCCTGTCTGCAGTAAAGAATCTTTAGATCAAAATAATCCTATTTGATGCCTTTTTTAAAGACTCATTTAACCTCAGACTGAATTAATCTTTCAGGAGGAAAAGGTAAACATGCCCTTGAAAGTGTCTCTGTTAGTAAATGCATAAACTATATTATTGCTCATACCTATTATCAAATGGTTCATAGAAGTATTATCTGTAAATAGCCAGGATGAATTACTTTGAAACATAAAGTATGATGTTTTACCAGGTAATTTGAGAAGGGTCACATGTTTTGTTCATGAAGTACTAATAACACAACTGCTTGAATACTTGAGTACTTTGAAATTAATTTGAGGATCATATCTTTTAAGAGTAGAACAACTCTTATTATGCAAGGGAGAAGGAGTTATAGAAATAATGTTGCAAGTTAGATTTTATAGAAAGAGCAAGTGCATTTTTGGTAATTGACCAAGAAAATACAAATATTTATTTTTCTTTGTCTCATTATCTTTATAAAGAGGCATTTCTACTGATAAACTTTTTTCATTGCTGATGTGACATCCTTGTTTACTTCTCATCAAAGATTCTTTTAAAAGAATGTGCAAATGCTGGAACAACAATGAAATATTTGTCAATAAGGAGAATAAACTTCACAAGGATAGTTGTTCACTTTTCTGTTCGTTATTTTCAATTTTTTATTTTAATTGTGTGCAATTTGGCCTCCTAAATGTGACTCTTTAGGTGGTAAAGCTTATATAAACATATTTATTTGATAATGCATTCACCATGAGTCAGTACATGGTACTTCATAATTTATTGTATGTTTTCCTACAATTTTAGAGTAGTTCTTTAGTACATTTCTTACGTAGCTGTAAATTCTGTACCAAATTTACTGGATGGAGTGAGTAAAGCAACAAAACCAAGTACAGGTACACCACTGATTTTTGGCAATGTATGGTGCAGCTCCATTGATTTTGTGCAATTTCTAGCCTATTTTGTTTATACATACACCCTAAGATATAGCCTTCATGCAAAGTGTCAGTAGTTGTCCATGATGGTCCAGGTGGTTCATAATGAGGGTGTCAAAGAAGCATTCTTCAATTTTTGTTCCAGCAGAATGGATAATCCAGTACAAAGGGTGTCGGAAAATTGGTTTTGTACCTATATTTGTAGACTTGCTCTAACATTAAAATTCATAGTTGTTTGCCTCAGAAGTAAGTATGAATATTTTTACTATGTATGTCTTTGTCCAATTAAATGTTTGCTTTGGCTTTGAGCTTGGTATTCGCATTGTTTATGTAAAGTTTGGGTATTTTGTGTGTTGCATGTTAATAGAAGTCCCTAATTTGCATGTTTTGATTCTAGCTGCATCTCTTTATAGATTTAATGAATATTTTAATTTATGTAATTGTATAGATGCCTATATTTATGCACAAGATCCATTCTGAATTATTTCATCTTGCACATAGCTGCAATCATCTACCTTGCTTCATAAAAAAAAACATAATGCTTCCACAGTATACCTTTTATCTTACCTTTTCTACCACTACATTTTCAGATCAGTCATTCTTAAAAATCTCCCCCCATCCCCTATTTATATAACTAAGCTTCACTTTACAACCAGGCACACTTTCTTTTGTTCTTCAAAGTGTTTGGTCACTTGCCTTTGTTTATGAGATATCCTCAGTCTACTTTTCCAACTATGTCTCTTTCATACTTGTTTCATAACCCTCTCCACTTAACTTACTGAATTCCATCTCATATTTTTCCACACATGCTTTCCATTTCATATCTTTTCGTCACGCATGCTTTCCATTTCATATCTTTTCGTCACACATGCTTTCCATTTCATATCTTTTGGTCACACATGCTTTCCATTTCATATCTTTTCGTCACACATGCTTTCCATTTCATATCTTTTCGTCACACATTCTTTCTTTTTCCTTTCTTTACACCCTAGTCATTCATTAGTCCTGTTCTCTATTCTCTGTTGGAAGGGCACTTTTCAAGTCTTCTAATTTTGTCTTAAACTGATGTAGTGTCTTATATTTGAAATCTTTCACCTTTTGCCGTGTAATACAAGATAGAATGATAAATAAGTAAGAGAAATATTGTTTTTATCGGTTAATGATAAAGCAAGAGTATTTGATTTTAATGCGATGATTCCTTTTGTTTTTTTTAACAGAAGTAGCTTTTGACAAAAGGAAGTGTTTGTTTATTTACAATTGATAATATCAAGAAGTCAGATAAAGGAATTTGTTTTGCTTATTTGATTTTGATAAGTTTATTGTTTACTTGTTTGTTTATTCTATAGCATTTTGTATGAATGTTGTTGATATTTTTTTTTGTTAAAAGCACCAAAAGGTTGCATGGGTGTTTGTCTTTTTTTGTGAAAAGATGTACTTTGAAACCCTGCAAAGTGAGCTGTTTGCCAGTTTTTTATATGTAGAGTAGAATGTACCAAATAAATGAAAATAGCTTGGTATGTACCACTTTCAGGTGCGCGACTGGGGACAGCATACCCGCCCACGTACCGGCAACACATGGAAACGTAAGTACACAAAGCAGATCGGTGTTCATGTAGTTAGGAGGAGATAATGAATATACAAATTTAGAATTTTTGAAGTGTGCTTTTATAAGATTTTTTTTTATCATAAAGATTGAATTTTAAACTGCAGAGCCTAATAATCTAGTTTCTCTTGCAAATGGTACATTATGTTAACCATTGGTCCTTGTTAGGTTTGAATATATGTATATTTTTTTTCCAAAGTATCCTTGTCTTTGAAGACATTATATGGTTGCCACTGCCAATTTACAATAGCCTGTACATATTGCTGTGCATCCTCGGATATTTGTATTAGTTGAGAAAGGGTGGTGGTATTTTAATTGGCTTTAACAATTCTAAATTTCAAAAACAAAGATTTTGACAAGTCATCAAAAGTATTTGCAGAAAAAAATGGACAAATATCAATTATTTCAAAGTAGTGAATATGTAAATGAAATTGATAGAAAACTAATTTAGTGTGAAAACAAAACCTAACTTGGATCTGTTCATGCATAGAAATAACATAGCACACAGCTGCTTTCTTTGGTTAACAGATGGCCTATCTCTCAGATTATGCATGGCATTTACTTGACAAAGTCATATATAATAGAAGTAGAGTATCTTAACTTGTAATAATAATTTGATTTTTTCTTATGTAAATTACTGTGAACAAATAATCGAGGATGTACTTTATTCGCTAAAGTCAAAGTTTATGAAATGTACATAAACATGTACTTTTATTATTACATATAACAAAATACTAGTAGGTTTTACAGATTTTCCCCCCCTTAATAATGGTATGCTCTCATTCCCCATTATGCCCACTAGTCTGTGCAAGAGACAATCTCTGGAGTACCTCTACTCATCTATGTAAGTGTAGTGACTCGCTCTAGCATGTGGTGGTGCATAGCCTCAATCTTCAACTTAACCCATTGTCTCTTTTGACTTGTATGTGCAACTAGTGACATCCAGTGCATTTCCGAGGTGTTTTAGAGTTCTCTGGAGGGAGGCTGGGTTTTTGCTTTGGATCTGACTGGTTAAGCTGATTTAGTTCAGTTAGCCAGTAATCTATGGTCCCAAGGAGAGACTCTGTTCTTTGGAAAGTAAATACACTCTTTGGTAGTTTGTTTAGTTGAAGTGTACTCTGAAGTCATATTCTTTACTCAGAGCATTTGTGTCTTTATGAGCATTGTCTGAAAATTCTTTAGTGCATTTCAGTGCTTCTTGATGTTCTTTTATGTTTGTATAGTTAGATTGAGGATCAAATAGAGTTGGTAGTCTTGTAAATCTGGACTTGAAGATATTTCTTTCGTCAGAGGTAATTAGATCAGTCTTCTAATGCCACGAGAAAATAGGTGACTTGGAAGAGCGAATACTCAAGTACAAAAAATGAGTAGTTCATAATCTAGTTACTTTTGAAGTACATCCAAATATCAGTCCGTATCAGAAGCCTTAAGCTAAACTTTCACCTGTTCTTCTCTGCTGGGGCTTTTGCATGAAAGCTTCAGGTTTAATCAATATAAATCTTTCAAATAACTTGATCACTGAAATATGGAAAAAAAAAAAAAAAAAAAAAATCAGTTGATCCTTTAAAGCCTTATTAAAACTGCCTATGCTATATTTTATTGTATGTGAATGACTTGCTGTTCGCATGCCTCAGAAAGTGAATCTAATTAAGTTTAAGTATTTTATTGGCATTATTAAAAAAGAATTGCATTCACTTGTAGCACATATATAATAAATGTTTATAACAATTAAGAAATTGTCTTGTCAGTTTTTATTTATGCTATTCATTTTTTGTGATCACTGTACAGAACTGCAGTAGTGATTAAAGTGAACACTATTCACCTGTCCTCATAGACAAGGATGAGTGATGTAGCCTATGAAAGTCTGTACTGTATTTTGGTAAAGCTTAATGCTTGTCATCCTTTTTATGGATTATATTATTTATTATATTATTAATCCACATGAGGATTTTTCTTATCTATGTATACATTCTCAAGCAAACATAATAGTTTTTCTCAATGTATACAGGAATTCAATCAGTGGGTCACAGTCAACATCAAGTCTGCTAGCTTCGACCAGCTCCTCTCCACCGCCCTCTGCTACTTCTAATGGGACAGCCAGTTCTCCTCCAAGGTAAAGCATTATGGGAAAGGTCTTTGAGAAAGTAATTGTGATTAGCAGTAAGGTAATGAAGTATGTGAAATTAGTTTTCCATTGCAAAATATATTACTAGCATTCTTTGTGATATGCAGCACTTTCACTTGACTAGTACATTTGAAAAGTGCAGACTGTATAAATGAGGATTGCATGAGTGGGGATGAAAAAGCATGTAGGATAAAACTAATAGCCATTACTCTTCCAGACGTGTGAGAACGCTGTATGCATGTGTAGGAGAAAATGAGTCTGAGCTTTCCTTTGAGCCCAATCAAATCTTATGCAATGGTAAGTATTGCTGATACATATTTACATATAAAGTAATTCACTAAAATGTAGGTTTCTCAGAAAAAAAGTTTTCATGGCATATAAATAGATACAATTAATATTTATTATGAATGTACAAAATTTTTAATGGACCTCTTAAAATGATAAGTTGTAAAAAAGGTAACAAATGGGCAGATGGATGTAGAATGGGTTATATGAGGTTATGGCTGCCATTTGAACTCAAATACAAAAAATCCAGCCTCAGTATTAAGTATAATGTTCAAGAGAGCATCAGTTCTTGAAGACTGTTATTCACTAATTCCTGTAAACTATTTACTGACACAAAGATGCATAGACTCATTTTCAATAGCTTGATCTAAAGAGAAAGAGAAAAAGCAAGAGAGAAAGAGAGACTAGGAGACTGACTGACTTACCTTTCAATTTTTTTTTTTTTTTTTGTCAAATTAATATTGAATTATAAAATGAATTTATTTTATTAGGTTCTTCGTTTTTCCTTGCAGTTCGGCCATCCCGAGAACCAGGCTGGCTCGAAGGAACCCTCAATGGCCGCACTGGTCTTGTTCCTGAAAACTATGTAGAAGCAGTAGATGATAAACCTCCACGGCTTCTATCCCAGAGAAACACAGATGTGTAAATCTAAGAGAAACATTCATAATTTAGTAGATATGAAGTGGATGTATTAACTTAGGCTTCATATCTTTGAAACTGTAGTGTGTCTTATGTTATACCAGGGTGACATAATGCATATTGTTGACCAATAATATGTGTGTATGTGCGTATGCGTGTGCATAAGGTAAAATGCTGTGCTTGCAGTGTTGTACTACCTGCAGGGATAGAGCATTGCCTTTTAGAGAATATACTTTTGGCCTTAGGTACTGCCATAATGAAAGCTCCTTATCATGAGCTGCAGAAGGGAATCTTAAGCCATATCCAGTTCTCAGACTGATTGATATATATTTTTTTTTAGTATAGAACTAGCTCCCAACTCCAGTCAAGTGAGTTACGTGCAGGGAAGAATACAACATGCGTCAAGAGTGTGCTGTGACAGGGTGTGCTTATTCAGATGGACATGAAATCTACGAAGTATGAAAGGTTGCATTGTCAGTTTGATAGTGGACGAATATTACTCCCTTATTTAGCATGTTCAATTGTCACAACTCATTACTGGAGTACCAATATATATATTTCATTTATGGTTATTTCTAGAGCCAAAAGGAACTTGTATTTAGTGAAGGAAAACAAAAAATATGGTGATGTTTGTGGAGGGAGCCTGAGGAGCAATATCCATGTATCAGTGATGACCTAGTCTGAACCAAACCTACTTGGAGAATGTATATTTAACATATTTTATATATCACCTCTTTGTACATTTGAATTATTTGTAAATATTGTTTCATTTTAATAGAAACAGTATATGAACATATATTTTTTTTTTCTTCTGTCTACAAGAAAGATTTTTTTTTTTGTCTGTCAGGTTTTTATATGTTTGTTCAACAAATATTGTTTCTTTAAACCTGTGCTGTATCATAAAAAGACAAACATAGATTAGTTTAGTATTCATTCAGATTTTTTTCTGATTTTACCTGCCATGCATGATTCTTTTACATTTCAAAAAAAGTTCAGTAATAATATTGCATATATGGGTAATGATCATTAAGACTAGGATTTGTAAGCAGCTAGTCAAGTGCAGTTCAATTTTTAAAAAGCAGACAGGGATATCAAAGCAGAATAAGTTTACAGAGCTTGTATTGGGGCTTGAAACTAAATTCATTTCTTGATGTCCAGAATAAAAATCAGCCACATGTGATATAATTCTCATTCAGTATATACACCTCATTTAAAAACAAATTTTCCTTTGAAAGCAGTGCCTTTTTGCATAGTATCCTTAAAAGGTTAGCCATCCAATATATCATTGATGATTCATTGAGCATTGTGGAAATAATCAGAAAGGACTGATGGCAGCATTCAGATGGAAAAGATGGAAATCTAATATGTACAAAGTATTTTCCTTGCATTCAAGTCATCAACTCATTTCTGGTCAAGTGTTGAAAGAAATTCCATTTCTGCCATATCGTCTACTTTGTAAAGGAAAGATTTGAAGCTAAATAAGAGCAACTGAATAAGACACTGATGAATTTAGAATCAAAAGTTTGGTGGTGTTGATGCATTAAAATGAAGCATCAGCATCAGAAACCGTGGAATAGATAGTGTAAATAAAAGGTTATTCAGTCCGTCCCCTTTTATTTATCTCCAGCTGCATAACCTGAATTTCCTGAGGAACACTTTAGCACAAACAAATTACTTCCATACTCCGAGTCGTTTTATGGCTTTGGTCAATGGCTGTGTAAATTTTTAGAGAAAATCATGAGCTTTCCAAAAAAGAAAACAGGGGAGGAATCATCACATTCATGAAGGCTCATGGTTGTGGCATCTTATTTTAGAGTTGTATTACTACCACTACAAGGACATCAGGGTTATACTTAGCTTTAAGCCCCAACAGTCGTCTAATGATCTTTACATGTTATCAACCTTGTCCACATAAAAATGTAATCTTTCCCCAGAGATTTGCAATGTCCTTGATCATTAACTAATCTAGGAAGTGCCTCATTTGTACATGGCAAATGGAGAAAAGTAAAACAAAGTGATCTGTAAATTCACGTTTCCATTCAAGATTCTTTTCCTTTTTTGTGCGATTTTGATAACATGCCCCATGATATCCTTAGATTTAGATAGACGGCATACTGTTCTTTCTCATGATATTGATATCAAATAGTGATACTACTGGAAACATTCAGCATTAGTAAATGTTTTTATTCTGTAATCAGTCAAAATCCTGAAAAACATAGTGAAGGTAGTAGATGCAGGACCAAAGGATATTTGGTTGCTGTTTACAAATGTCTGAGGTGTATTTACATAGTTACATTTTTATTATCATGATTTGAGTGTTTGTGTAACAATTGGGGACACTTTTCATTGGATGTGGAGATAGAAGAAAGGAATGAAGGAAAATAATCTTATTCCAAATTATGTGGGATGGCAAGATGAAATATCTTTTTTTGCATTTTACATATAATATATATCTGAAACCAGCTTGAGTCATATATAGCCAATTCAAAATTTTTTAAAGCTGATTAGTTTTCTTTTCCGCTGCTTGCTTAAGAGAAAATATAAGACAGAATTCGAGAAAGCATTGCAAATGTATATGCTATCTTTTTCATTGAGAGCTTTTCACCCATTTTAAGTTATGCAGTGCTGCCACCTCCAAATCAGCTTAGGCACTCTCACTGGGAAAGTCTCTCTCACTTACAACTACTGGAGTGGGAAGGCTGATTGCACACACACATGCACACAAAAGAAAGAGGCCAGGGCCTGCAGTTGTTTTCTTCAGATATCAAAATTATACTTTATGTAGTATGGGTTTGTGGAAGAATATGCAAAATATAGAACTATGCTCATTATTTGAAACTTGCCAGTTGAACCACAGGATTTTAATCATTCTTTTTAAAATCTGAAAATAAATCTCATGTGAAGTAGGGATATGGTGTAGAGGCTACTGTTTATCATATCATTAAGTTCAATATATTATGATGTACTTTCCTCTATATCTCTAGGTCAGTCAGTGCCATTTATGTATCATTTTTTCTTTTGTTGAAATTTATAATCTAGTGTGATACTGTCCTGGTCCGCTCTGAATGCGTTATATGCACAATGATTAATGATTCATCATATTTTTTAAGCTTTGTGACTGATGAGATGTTTTGCCGAAAGATTAAAATAACTTCTCACCATAAGGTTTTGTTTCATGATATTCTTCCACCATAAATACATTCTCTAAAAATATAAGTTTTAAAATTTACATTAGGATGAAAATTACTGTTTTATGTCAAAACCAAGCGTAAATAAACTCTGTTCAACAATAATGTTGCTCAAAAAGGAAAAAAAGAAGGAACGTTTCTTACAGATGCTATTTTGGTATGATTAAATAATTTGGAATACACATGGCTCGCAAACCTTATGACTTATACCGATGCCATTTAGATAAAATATGGTATATAAATTAAGTCAATATTTTGATTTTGATCTTAAGATTTACATTCGTCTTAATAATTAATTACATTTTCAAAGGTGCATTATGTCCAATGCAGATTAATTCATTCTGTTATATCTACTAACTGAGTTACACACAATTAAAGTGTTTATTGTGAAGAACTCTTTTAGAGACATTATTAGAATAAGCAATAAACAAGGCTGTTATGTAAAGGAGTAAGTCCTTCATTCATCATCGTTCTGTACATTTAAAGTTAGTAAATTCTGAAGAAGCGTCGATATTTATTGATATAGTTTTAAAGGAGGTAAGAATGAAACATATAAGTTACTGTTAATTAATGAAGATTATGTGTAAGTAGAGATTTCTTCACCATAGCAATGACATGGAAAGTTCTAGCATCAATTAGTGATGCTTGTCAGGACATTAAAAGATTTCAAGGTCTGTTTGATTGTAAATATGATGTTAGTTCAACTGTACACTGACATGCACCATGATATGTATATAATAGATTTACTGATAATGACGCATACATGATACTATTTTAAAATAAATGTCCAAGAGGAATATATGCAATCAGATTTTTCTTATCATTAAGAAAACAAAAACAAAAAAACTTACTGATATAAGGAAACATTTTAACATTAGTGTATTTGAAAATCAGATGTTCAGCCATTTATCCTATTTCACTCGGGAAAGACAATCATTTTTAAAGAAAGAGAAAATCTTGCCAAATCATGGAGTTAGACAATTCAAATTAATAAACCAAAGATTTACATGGAAAACAACACATTATTAAACATATTAATGATAAACTAAAAAGTAGCGTCTTAGCCACTAAATATCTGTACAGAAAATGAAGATAATGAAATAATCATATTGTTCATATTGTCTTCCCAAGATCTTCCTGCAATACGCATTGCTTCGAAATCATTGGATCTAAATCTTTAATAGCAATAACACTCCTATGATATTCAAATTTGAAAAATCAAGCAAATATTCTGCTGATAAAATAAAAGTAACAGTTATGATTATGATAGATTACAAATAATACCTTTATTTCTACAGTTGCATTCCTATGAATTATAATAAAAACAGATGCCCATATCTTTTATTTCAATTTGGAAGGCATGTATTACCAACGTGCATTAACGACACTGAATACATAATTGGCCAGAATCAGTCGAGATGCTGATTCTGGCCAATTAAATATATTCAACATTAGTTGAGAGAGAGAGAGAGAGAGAGAGAGAAAGAGAAAGAGAAAGAAAGGGAAAGAGAGAAAGAGAGAAAGAGAGAGAGAGGGAAAGAGAGAGAGAGGGAAAGAGAGAAAGAGAGAGAGAGAGGGAGAGTGAGACAGAGACTGAAAGAGAGATACAAAGAGAGAGAAAGACAGTGACAGGGAGATAGATAAGAGAGTAAGAGATTAAAGAGAGAGAGATAAAAGAGAGAGAGTGTTAAAAGTGAGAGAGAGTTAAAAGAGAGAGAGGGGTAAAAGAGATAAGAGAGAGAGAGAGAGATAGAAGGGAGAGAGAGATAAGAGATTAAAGAG
>BOPN01005669.1:72141-74641 GCA_017312705.2 Penaeus japonicus | reverse complement strand
CACACACACACATATATATATATATATATATATATATATATATATATATATATATATATATATATATATATATATATATATATATATATATACACATATACATATATATACGAATATCGTTTTATCACCTATCGGCTTTCAGAAAATACAGAGCAATAAGTCAACTTTTCCCCCGCATTTTAAAACCGTTATTCTTACGAGATACTTTATCGACCAACAACAAATAAAAAATGATTATAAGTGCACCGAGATAATGCAGTAACAGCCAAGCTATTGAAAACAATGGACAGTAAATGTTAGCAAACATTATTCACATCTCTATGTATGCATTTCCCTCATCTAATTTGCATATGATCTCCCTCTCTTTGTATTTCCACCTCTCATAATCTCTTTCGTTCTCTTTTCGAATTAATGATCCTTGCAACGAGTGATGACCTCTCGGTTATTTTAGTTTTCAGAGGGAGAGGTGATGCAGAAGGAGGGAAGTGAAGTAGGAGGGAAGTGAAGGAGGAGGGAAGTGAAGAAGGAGGGAAGTGAAGAAGGAGGGAAGTGAAGGAGGAGGGAAGTGAAGAAGGAGGGAAGTGAAGAAAGAAGGAGGGAAGTGAAGAAAGAAGGAGGGAAGTGAAGAAGGAGGGAAGTGAAGAAGGAGGGAAGTGAAGGAGGAGGGAAGTGAAGGAGGAGGGAAGTGAAGAAAGAAGGAGGGAAGTGAAGAAAGAAGGAGGGAGGTGAAGGAGGAGGGAAGTGAAGAAGGAGGGAAGTGAAGGAGGGAAGTGAAGAAGGAGGGAAGTGAAGAAAGAAGGAGGGAAGTGAAGGAGGAGGGAAGTGAAATGCAGTTTGGGAGTAGGTTTGTTTTATTTTTGTTTGTTTGTTTATTATGTTTATTATCAAAGGGAGGGGTGATGCTGGCCAGGTCGTGATGCGTCCGGAAGCGCTGAAGAAGGGAAGTGAAATGCAATTTGGGAGTAGCTTTGTTATATTTTTGTTTGTTTGTTTATTGTGACCCTTATTAACTTAAATCTTTATTGTTCTGCTTGAGTTGAAGAAGACGTAGGGATATACTCGAGTAAAAAGATAAGTCATAATCGTTGGTAAGAATTCACGTGTGAGTTTTTCGAAATGTGAAATTTATTGTTCTATTGAAAAGAGATCAACGTTTTCGGATATCTTGTTTCTTCCTTCTGTTTTTTGACCGTTTATTTACGGCTATACAAGAAGACCGTGGTTATCATTGTTCAATTTAACCTGTTTTTATTATAGTATTTTTTTTTTCTTCTAACAATGCATCTTTAATTTCAATATAGGACTAAGATGAGTTTTCTTCTTATTCTACTTTCAGTGATGTTACTTATCCTTCCATTACAAATTATACCTTTCGTACTCAGAAAATAAGATCCGAGAAATGGTACATAGTAAAGAAAACCAATAAAATGAAATTAAAAAAAACGAAAATCAATCATATTTAATCACATGCAAAGATAATACACACACACGGTCTCAACCCCCCCCCCACCCCGCCCTTCACAAACCCTCCCCCCCCTTACTTTTTCCTCGAGTGATAAAATACCTCTAATTCTCCGTATGGCAACAGGCGTCTTATCTCTTATCAGCAGAAGTCCTTCCTCGGACAGCATATTCCGGCCGAAGTTTAATTTCGAGCTCTCCTTCTTATCACGTATTCGAATCTCTTTCTGTGTTTATGCAAATTAGGTGGTCGGAGGATAAGAATGGGAAACGTTTTTGTTGTGTTTGTTTGTTTGTTTGTTCTTTTATGATAGGTGGTATTTTTTTTTTCTTTATGTATCTTTACTTACTTATAATTGTTATCAGGAATAATGATATTCTCATTATCATTATCATCGTTATTGTTATTATCATTATTGTTATTGTGATTATCATTATTGTCATTGTCATTATCATTATTGTTATAGTCATCATCATTATCAATATCAGTGACATAATCATTATCAATATAAATATCATTGCCACTATAATCATTATCAACATTATCAATATGTGTCAAGTTTTTCTGTTCATTACCAGCAGAATCTTCACTGCATGCAAATATAAATAGCTTACTGCATGAAAGATAATTAGCTATGCGACATTTTAATGATCTGTTCCACTGTTTGTGAATAGAATAATATTTATATTTTGATAAGGATTATAACAAGTTTCGAGAGATATAAGGAAGCTTTATGTTACAAAAGTCGCAATGAACTGTGAGATTATTTTTGTTGAGAAGGAATATTGCATACAGGGATATGTGGGTGTTTGTGTCAGGGTGTGTTTGTTTGTGTGTGTGTGTTTGTTTGTGTGTGTGTTTGTGTGTGTGTTTGTTTGTGTGTTTGTTTGTGTGTGTGTGTGTGTGTGTGTTTGTGTGTGTGTGTGTGTGTGTGTGTGTTTGTGTGTGTTTATATATATATATATATATATATATATATATATATATATATATATATATATATATATATACATAAATAAATATATATATATATATATA
>BOPN01005669.1:47141-49641 GCA_017312705.2 Penaeus japonicus | reverse complement strand
ATAAAAAAATACGAAAGAAGGGAAAGAAAGAGAGAAGGTAACGCAGGAGAGAAGAAGGACCAAGGACTTCTAGATAAGGAAGAGTCCTTAATAAGACGGAGAGCTCCCCTTGTGACCGAGGACCTTAAATCTCAGTTGGGAAGAAGAAGGTCTTGTCTCGGATATGTTACGCAATCCAGAAGATTCTATAGATTCGCGAATTGAAAAAAAAGACCATATGCAAGTATGGGGGAAACGTGTTTCTATTGGGAGAGGTCTTGCATTAGGAAAGTCGAGAGGAAGGTTTATAATTCCTTCTCGAATACCACATTCCGAACGTAAAACTTTAAACATAGAAGTCGGAGTAAGAGATAAGATATAAAATCCGTAATATCCAAAGAAAAGAATCGTTCAGAACACACTCGTAGACTTCCAGCTATAGCTAAGATAAGAGAGCGAAAGAGCATTAGCTGGAAGAGTCAGAGCAATCATTTTGTCTTTGAGATTGTCTGGTCCGCATTCTGTTTCCAGAAAGTTCTAGGAGGGAGGCAAAGAACGGCGCGTGTTCAGCAGTTCTTTAACTATACGAGGTGTTAGGAGAACGAAGGGTCTTGGGTTCCTTCAGAGGTAAGTTAAGATAGAGGTGAGATATTAGTTGTATAGGAAGATAGAAGTAAGATTTTAAACGCAAGGGCGAGGTACAGGTTAGACTTTATAAAGTAAGAATAAGGTAAGATTAAGATAATTCATTGATCGTAAGAGGATCTAGAGACAAGATACGATAGAGTTAAGATTTGAAATGTAAGATAAGATAGGGTTATGACTTCGAATACAAAGAGAGATAGAGTTAAGAGTTTAAATATAAAAATGATATAGAGGTAAATGTTTAGACGTAAGATAAGATAGAGGAAGATGTGTGTGCCTAAACGTCCGAATCAGAGTATGTAATATGGCATAAGAATTGATCAATAACACCACACTAAGACTTTAAGAAATTAAACCAAGAATTAATCAAACCATTGTAAGGTTATATATTTCATAAAGTCATATCTCAAAATACCCAAAGTCGAAGACAAACACCACCAAAAAGCAAAAAAAAAAAAAAAAAAAACAGACACAATTCCACGGAGAAAAAAATTGAGTCTAATTGAGTGGCAAGAGGAAGGGAAAACAGTGCTTTATTCCCCCTCGTTAAACGCACCACGTCGAGCATCGTCACAATAGGACTGAGATTGGCAAGGGAAGAGGGGAAAGGAGTGGAGGAAGAGAGAAGATTGAAAACAAGAAAAGGATATAGGAGAGAGGAGAGGGGAAAATTGCGAAGAAAGAGGGAGAGGAATACGGTGGAAGGTATAGATGGAAAGTATGTATATGCTCTGAATTCAATTGTGTCTCAGAGAACAAAGATTTCATGGTGACAGAAGCAGCAGAAGTAGACCAGGGAAATCTAGAATTAAGGCTAAGCTATACTACTCGACTGATCTTCGCTTCGTGGACTAGTGAGAACATTTCAGTGATGAATCTCCTTCGTATGGTGTGTTACTGAATATATTTCAAAGATTATGACACAATTCTTACGGTCTCTCCTTACACCACTCTGTGTTTTTTAAAGAATTACATCACAATTTTTTTTCAGCATATTTCAAAGACGTGACATTGAAGGAGATGGGACACCGATCATAAATTGGTGATCTGTGATATCGTATCTAAAAAAAGGAATATAAAAAAAAATCAACAAAACATGAGGGAGTCAATTAAATATGGAATTAACAGCTATGTATGCGTTGGAAAAAAAAAATAAAATAAAATAAAAAACAGACTATACAATGATTCGGTTTCTGACAATTTGGCTATAGGCTAACGATGACATGGCTAATTTTCATATTTCTTAAAGAAAGTCGCTATCACGCACAAACACCAGAAAGAAATTGTCTATCTTATAATGGAAAAGTTGGCTCAAAATAGATTTTTATAAATAATAATAATAGTAATGAAATAAAAAAAATAAAAAATAAAAGAATAAAAGATTTAAGAAAATAATCAGGATTGATTTTCCCTGAGTATCTACTCCAGTTGATATCCTACATTCTTCTTATACAAAAACAACAACAAAAAGTCATATTGAACAAACCGTAAAGAAAACAACGAAGGGGGAAAAATGCCTAATATGCCTAATGCCTTTCCTCTCTCTTGCTTCTTAAGGGCATTCATTACTTCTCCATGCCTTGAATGACAATGGCACGAAAAGGTCTTCGCTGTTTACCCTTGTTTTCCTTTTTTTCCTTTCATTTTTTTTTTTTTTTTTTTTTTTTTTTTTTTTTTTTTTTTTTTTTTTTTTTTTGCTGTTGTTGTTAATCCTTACAATTCTTCAAGACGCAAAATTAGAATATCATTCTGAAAGAGTAATGAACCATACGAAAATAACTAACGAACAAATAAAACAAAAATATATAATCAGTAGAAGTGATAGTGACGATGCTGATGATAACGAAACGAAGAAGAAGCGAAGAGAGAAGAAAAT
>BOPN01005669.1:42500-44958 GCA_017312705.2 Penaeus japonicus | reverse complement strand
CTCTCTTTCTCCTCCCTCCCTCCCTCTCTCTCTCTCTCCCTCCCTCTCTCTCTCTCTCTCTCTCTCTCTCTCTCCCCCTCTCTCTCTCTCTCTCTTTGTCTCTCCACGATCACGCCTGAATTGATATTGATGCTTAAACATATTCAAAACACAATGAGTCATAATTATATTCATCGCATTTGAGGGCACTTTCATTCCTTAAAGAAGCTGTTACGAAGATTCCCTAATATGCATATATGCATTTATTTATACATCTGTATGCATATGTCTGTCTGTCAGAGAGGGAGCGAGGGGGGGGGGAGTCAGAGAGAGAGGGGGAGTCAGAGAGTGAGGGGAGAGAGAGAGAGAGAGAGAGAGAGAGAGAGAGAGAGAGAGAGAGAGAGAGAGAGAGAGAGAGAGAGAGAGAGAGAGAGAGAGAGTGAGTCAGAGAGAGAGAGAGAGAGAGTGAGTGAGCGAGTCAGAGAGAGAGAGAGAGAGAGAGAAATTTGACAAATTTATTTAATATATATACATACGCGAAAAGCCTATACCTATTGGTTTATACAGTAACATCTAGAGAGAAAGAGAGAGAGCGAGAGAGGGGGAGAGGGAGAGAGAGAGAGAGAGAGAGAGAGAGAGAGAGAGAGAGGAGAGAGAGAGAGAAAGAGAGAGAGAGAGAGAGAGAGCGAGAGAGAGAGAAAGAGATTAATTTGACAAATTTATTCAATATATATACAGAGTACCTATTGGTTTATACAGTAACATCTAGAGAGAAAGAGAGAGAGAGTGAGAGAGAGAGATGGCTGGGGAAAAAATGTATAGCAATATAACAGATATAGGCACCTATATATCGAAAATATACATATTTGAAAATGCATAATATCGATTTTTGTATCATCAGCAACCAAAAATAAGTGTGATTCTACCCACTGCAGATCAGCGAATGCAGGACGATGTGGTCAAGAGCCCTTTTACGTAACACTGGTTTCCTCGTTTGTTCACAACAAAACATTTAAAAGAGTCCATAAAGAAAGAAAGAAAAAAAAAGGAAAAAAAGAACAAGAAAGAAAAGAAAAAAGAAAGAAAAAAAAGAAAAAAAAGAAAAAAAAGAAAAAAAAGAAAAGAAAAGAAAAAAAAAAATATATATACATATATGTGTATATGTATATATACATATATATATAGGTAGATAGATAGATAAAAAAGATAGCTAGATAGCTAGATAGACCGATAAAAACATGATAAAAAACATCCTTATTTACGTCTTGCAAATGAGCTTCAGCTAACAGGAGGAAAAGGACTAACAACGATGAACACCTCAGTCATTCTGCAATTCTAATAATCAACCTCTCCCAGGAAACGGAAAGGATAAGGAACGACAGGTGACAGGTGTTTCAACTGTGTGTTAGCGTGCATGTGGGTGTTAGCATGTGTGTGCGATTGTGTCTGTGTTGTTTGTATATCGGTGAAGAAGGATGGAGGTAGGAGGAAGCGAACAAGCAGAGTGAAAGAGAGAGAGACAGAGAGTAAAAGAAAAGGAGAAAGGGAGAGAGAGAGAGAGAGAGAGAGAGAGAGAGAGAGAGAGAGAGAGAGAGAGAGAGAGTAAGCGAAAGAGAGCGTAAGAGAATTAGCGAAAGAGAGAGTAAGAGAGTAAGAGAGTAAGCGAAAGAGAGAATAAGAGTGATGAAACGAAATATAACAAAAGACTGCTAACATCAACCCATACTACATCAAAAAGCAAATAGTGAAAGAAGAAATGCGGATTAGCAATTACAAAAGAACAGTCGCAAGACAGAGCAAAAGAGAGCAAGCGAAAAAGAGACAAAAAACAATAATTACAAAATAACATTCGGTTTCCTGTAATCACAACACAGCGACATGACGCTCTAGATCCGAATGTTATGTAATCTTGTATTACAGTAACTGAAGCGTTATAACCTAAAGATGTATAGTTGCTCGAAGAAGCTTTGCTAAAGAATCTATCTGGTGAAACTCTAGTGCATTCTAGTATTTATAGATAAATCCTGAACAAAATTAGAATGGATTCTTACCAAAGAGAAGCAGGGATTTAGAGTGACTGGAGAGGGAGGGAGTGAATAGGGAGGAGGAGGAGAGGATATAGCGAAGAGAAAGAGAGAGATGAGATAGATAGATAGATAAATAGAGAGGAGGGGAGAGGGAGACATAAAGATAGATAGATTGATAGATAGATAGATAGAGAGAGAGAGTCATAAAGAAAGACAGAGAGAGAGAGAGGGCGGGAGATAAAGAGAGAGAGAGAGAAGAGGGAGGCAGAAAGAGAGAGAGAGAGAGTGTGTGTGAAAGAGAGAATGAGAAAGAGAGATTGAGAGAAAGAGAAAGAAAGAGAGAGAGATCGTGAGAGAGAGACATAAAGATAGATAGATAGAGGAAATAAATATAGAGACATAAAGACAGAGTAATAGAGCGAGACAGAGAAAGAAAGATCGAGCGCGAGTGA
>BOPN01005669.1:12500-15000 GCA_017312705.2 Penaeus japonicus | reverse complement strand
ATAACGAGATGTAAACGGAAACTTTTTTTTCTTTTGTAGGAGAAACTGTGGATAGTAAATAAAAAAATGAATGAGTGATTAGATGAATTGATGATAATGATTAAGTAGAATGAGAAAGTAGTGATCAGATACTGACAATAGTATAGATGATAAGGATCATGATAATGATTGTAACGATGATAATGATGATAGCATTAGTGATGATGAGCATTAGGATAAATGATAATAATTAAAATGACGGTATCAATTATGATAGTCATTATCATTACTATCAGTACGATATTTTTTTATCATTCGAAGCAAAAAAAAAAAAAAAAAAAAAAAAAAAAAAAAAAAAAAAAAAAAAAAAAAAAAAAGTTAACTCAACTTTTCATTTTTTCGTGTAAATCAAATGTTAACTTGTTCATTGCATAGGAAACTTTTTTCGAAAGGAGAATTTAAGAGAGTTTAACCCCGTGGGGAAAAAATAACTTTTAGACTTTCATTTCCGTTGCTTAATAAAAATGAAAAATACTGATTGCTGTTTGTCTGTTTATTAGTAAAACTATAAACGTAAGTTTTGTTTTCTTTGTTGTTATTGTTATTATATCATTATCATTGTTACTCTCATTATCATTATCATTTTTATTATTAGTATTATTATTGTTGTTATTATTACTATTATCATTATCATCATCATAATCATCATTATTACTATCATTACTATCATTATTGATACTATCATTATCATCGTCACCGCTGTTGCCATTTCAATATAACTATCATTATCTTCATCATCACCATCATCATGATTATCATCAATGCTATTGTTGCTATCACCATCATCATCATCATCAACATTAGCACTTTCGTCCTTATCAATTTCATAATTATATAGTACTAAAAATATCACCATCACCGTTATTGATTCTACTAATACCATCAGTATAAAGCTATTGAATACAACCAAAACACAATTGGACATTCAACCACAATATAACAACATTCAAACACCATCAAACACCGTTATATTCCATTTATTTTGACACATTTAGCCTTTCGCATACTAGGCAATTTTCAATTAAATAACACCTAACATCATAAGATCCCATTTAGACGCTAATGACCAGTATCAATAACCATGACGATGATTCAACAACATCAATAAACACGATAACAATTAAACTCTATTTATACACTACTGACCAATAGCAAACCCTATTTATACACCACCTTTATAAGCTATACTGAATAAACTATTAAACACGGCGGTTCTAACTCTCTATTACACCACAAAAAGCAAAGAAAAGTTCAAACTAAATATTTGCATAAACTTTACACTGTCGTAAGTATTCAGGGATTTTTTATTTTCTTATTCTGGTTCTTCTTTTCCATTTTTTTATTTTTTTTTATTTTACTTCAATTCTCTTTTCTTTCTTTTGTTGTAACATTATTAAAGAAAATATCTAAGTTAGTGAATTCTAGATAATGAAGAGCCTCTCATGTAGAGCTTTTGTTGCTATGCAAAGTATTCGAAAAACATGAAATTAAATGATAGGAAGCAAAAGAGAATAAGGTGATATGAGAATAAAGTGATAACTGAATGAGATTATAAGAGAATAAGATAATAAGATAAGATAATTTCAGATGTGATGGAGATTATGAGGAAGATCTGACGTGTGTTTGGGATGTGCAGTTGTAGTATTAAACCATAGGATGTGTTAATAAATTTTGTTTATAATCCAATCTTCTGATATGACATTGTTATCATCATTGTCATCATTATTGTTATCATAATTGATGTTTTTATCATTGTCATCATCATTATCGTTTTTATTACTACTAGTATTATCATTGTTATTATTTGTTGGTATTCTTATCATTATTATTATCACTATTATTATTACTATTATCATTACTGTTATCATTATTCTTATTATTATTAATGTTGCTGTTGTGATCATCCTTATCATTATTATTATTATTATCATATTTATCATTATTGATGTTACCATTATTATTATTATCATTGTTATCATCTTTATCATTATTGATGTTACCATTATTATTATCATCTCTCCTAGTAATAATAATAATAATAAGTAATAGTAATAATAATAATAATAAGCTCTCCTGCTTATTATTACTATCATTATCATCATTTTAACTTACTGTCATCGTTATTGTTTTGTTATCCTTAATATCATTATTACCATCATTAGTAAAATCATAGTTATTCTTATCATTATCACTATTATCATTATCATAATCTTCGTCTGGTATGACAATGATATCACTGTTATTGTTGTCATCATGATCATCATTAGTATCGTTGCTATTATTGTCATTCTAATTATCATCAATTTTGTCGTTTCTTTATTAACGTAATCATCATTGATATCATTGGTATCATATATCATTAGCATCATTATTGTTATTATAATTATCATCAATATCGTATTAACATAATTTTTTTGTTGTCATTATAACTGCTGTGTAGCGATTATCGTCATAGCCTGTG
>BOPN01005668.1:90000-92690 GCA_017312705.2 Penaeus japonicus | reverse complement strand
TTATTATTATCATTATTATTATTATTATTGTTATTATTATTATCATTATTATTATTATCATTATTATTATCATTATTAGTAGTAGTATTGTTGCTAATGCTAGGTTTATCATTATTATTATTATTATTATTATCATTATTGTTGTTGTTATTATTATGATTATCATCAAAGTTACTCTTCTTATTTTTATTATCATTATTGTTGTTGTTATTATTATGATTATCATCAACGTTACTCTTCTCATTTTTACTATTATTTTAGGTATCATTATCACATTACTTTTATCATTGCCATTACTATTTTCATCATTATCATTATCATTATAATTATTAGTTTGATCATTATCATCGTTATCATTATTATCATTATAAATATTATCATTATTGATATTAACATTATTGTTATTGATATGATTATTGTCATAATTATTATTCTAATCATTATCATCATCATCATTATCATCCTTATTATCATCATTGTTATTATTATCATATTGTTATTATTATTATAATGATAATAAACCTGTATTCTTGTCCATATTGACGAAAACGCTACCACCCTTCCCAGGTAATGATAAAGTTAAAGAATATCAAATACGAAATAAAATTGACATCATCATCAATATCATCCGTTAAGATTCATCAAAATCAGAAATTCTTGGAGATACACAAAGACAGGACGGATCTTCTCGCTCCTTTCTCAAGCACAGAAAGGTCGGCAGGGTATGCAGTGAAAGGTCAGCTTCCCATATGCAATGTAAACAGAGGGAGGGGGGGAGGGGGGAGGGAGTTGGAGGGAGGGAGGGAGGGGGAGGGGGGTAGGGAGGGATGGGGGAGGGAAGGAGGGAGTGAGTTGGAAGGAGGGAGGGAAGGAGGGAGGGAAGGAGTTGGAAGGAGGGAGGGGGGGTAGGGAGTGGGGGAAGGAGGGAGGGAGGGAGGGGGAGGGAGAGAGGGAGAGAGTTGGAGGGAGGGAGAGAGAGAGAGTTGGAGCGAAAGGAAGGGAAGGAGAAGGGAGGGAGGGAGAGAATGAGAGAGAAATAGAGAGAGAGAGAGAGAGAGAGAGAGAGAGAGAGAGAAGAAAATAGAGAGAAACAGAAAGAGGCAGACTGACAGAGACGGGGCAAGACACTCTCAACAAGCGTGCAAATCCGTGCAACCAATACTGCAGTGAAAAGGCAGAACGCATTAACTCCAAAAATGCGATTTTTATGAATTTGGTATCTGTGGAATCGTCATTTAAAGACGAATTTGATACAACCATCATGGTGTCTGAATGTCAATAAAGGTATGGTCAGTTTTGCCTATCGATAACAATGATAGGAGTAAATATACATGCAGCCAAACCTTTAACATCGATTTTCTCAAAACATGGATTTTGGAGTTAATGCGTTCTGCCTTTTTGCTGCAGAATATTGCAACATACACCCTTGCTCGGAAAAACGATCACGTTAATAATGATAATGATATTTTTATCACTGAATATAATGATGTTGATGATAAGAAGGATGATGACAATAACAATGGTAATAATCATACTAATTATGATGATAATGATAATAACAATGAAGATGATGGTGATGACGGTAACAATAACAATAATGATGATTATGTTGATGATAAAAAGGATAATAACAAAACAATACTAGTAATGATGATAGTTATAATGATAAGAAGTGTCAAGAAAATTATTATGATAACGATGACATAACAATGATAAAAACAATACCAACAAAGATGATGATAGTAGCAACGATGAAAATGATAATGATGATAATGAGGAAAAAATGTATAAATAAAAAAATATAATAGTAGTAAAAGCAATAAAAGCAATAACTCATATGATACTACTATTGATAACCAAAATCACATTATTAAGGCTAACAACCTTTCTAAACGAAATCTTAACTAAATAATACTTTGTATCCTTGTATCTTCCTCTTTCTCTTACTCTCTGTTTTTCTTTGCTTCTTTCTTTGTCTCTCCTGTCTTTCTGTTTTGTTTTTTTCCGACTTTTTCTTTTCTTTCTCTCTTCTTTCTTTTGTTTTATTTCTATGACTATTTATTTGTTGTTGTTTTTTAATTGTATTTTCATTATTCGTCAAGCATTTTAATCCATAGTTATTCTTCTATTCTACTTTCTTTCTTTCCATCTTTCATTATGACTTTCTCTTTTTTTCTCCGTTTTTCCTACTTTCTGTCTTTCTTTATTATCTTTATTTTTTGTTGTTGTTGTTGTTGTTGTTGTTTTTTATATTTTTTTTTCTCTCTTGCTCTCTCTATTTATCTCTTTTTCTTTGCATCTTTCTCTATATCTCTATTTCCTTGCTTCTTTCTTTCTTTATTTTGTATCTTCTTTTCCCATATTCTTTCCCTCTATCTTAGCTTGATTGCTTCTTTCTTTCATTCTTTCTTATCTTACCAAATCTCTTTGCAAATCAAAGGATTCACAATCACGCAATCCCTATCTAATGTACATACTCATTGGCCTAACAGAGAAGACAATTTAAATACCGGTTAGTTGCATTATTTGCACATAAAACAAACACATTTTTGCGTTTCGTGATAAGTTGTCGGGAAATAACATTAGTTATGCGGAAGGCATTTCTTCACACAGTCACTCTAGATAGTTACTCAGACACGCAGATACACCCTCGGTTAGTCACTTAAATAGAGTTGTTCAAATACGCACAC
>BOPN01005668.1:72500-75000 GCA_017312705.2 Penaeus japonicus | reverse complement strand
TGATTATATTAATCATTTTATATCAAAATAGCAGTCATTTGCAGCTCACTCGTCTGACACGCGTTAATGACAGTCATATAAAAGTTACTTGAACATCAGAAGTCAGTCAGAGTCATAACGTGCAAGAGATTGCATAGTTGCATTGCATTGTGCATGCAAATCAAAGGCTGTTACCAATCAAAATGTATTTTTATTTGTTCAGTGATTTGTTGTTCTTGTATTTTCACATTTTTTTTCCATTTCTTGTCTGTGTGTGTGTGTCTGTGCGTGTGTGTGTGTGTGTGTGTGTGTGTGATCTCTCTCTCTCTCTCTCTCTCTCTCTCTCTCTCTCTCTCTCTCTCTCTCTCTCTCTCTCTCTCTCTCTCTCTCTCTCTCTCTCTCTCTCTCTCCCTCCACCCTCTCTCTCTCTCTCTCTCTCTCTCTCTCTCTCTCTCTCTCTCTCTCTCTCTCTCTCTCTCTCTCTCTCTCTCTCTCTCTCTCTCTCTCTCTCTCTCTCTCTCTCTCTCCCTCTCTCCCTCTCTCCCTCTCTCCCTCTCTCCCTCTCTCCTTCTCTCCTTCTCTCCTTCTCTCCTTCTCTCCTTCTCTCCTTCTCTCCCTCTCTCCCTCTCTCCCTCTCTCCCTCTCTCCCTCTCTCCCTCTCTCCCTCTCTCCCTCTCTCCCTCTCTCCCTCTCTCCCTCTCTCCTTCTCTCCCTCTCTCCCTCTCTCCTTCTCTCCCTCTCTCCCTCTCTCTTTCTCTCCCTCTCTCCCTCTCTCCTTCTCTCCTTTTCCAGTCACACAGCCACGTGTTTGGAGACCAGAAGGTCAATATTCACGAGGTCATCAGTCACAGGGTGTTCGACAGTCACCCAAGTTCATGTTATCTGTTTTCTGACTAGTATCTTTTTATAAAAAAAAACAAAAAAACTTTTCATCTTCGCTCGTGTAAAAGTTTTGTTTTGTTTGTTATGTCTTTCCTTTGTGAACTCTTGTAGGCGTTTGTTATATTACTTTTGCATTTTTTGTGTGTGTGTTGAAAATTGTTCATTTCGAAATTTTTGGTTTCTAAATTTCTAAATTTGTGATTTCAAAATGTGTGTTTGTGAGAGAGAGAGAGAGAGAGAGAGAGAGAGAGAGAGAGAGAGAGAGAGAGAGAGAGAGAGAGAGAGAGAGAGAGAGAGAGAGAGAGAGAGAGAGAGAGAGAGAGAGAGAGAGAGAGAGAGAAGGAGAAGGAGAGAGAGAGAGAGATAGAGAGAGAAAGAGAGAGAGAGAGAGAGAGTATGAGTGTCCTTCCACACTTCCATAACGTAACACGACACAGCATTATCAACTACACACACACAAACAAACAAACAAACAAACAAACAAACAAACAAACAAACACACACAGAACAAAAACAAAAAACAAAAAACAAAAAAACAATCTACAGGCCGAAGCACTCTTCCCGCGCCGATAAACTTTATACGAGAGACGAAATAGCATTTAATAAAGATCTAACTTTAGCCCCCAAGTCTATCAGAGTGAAATGACTCCTTATCGTGGTTGAGATAAGAGACAGATCTCTATTTCCCTTTCGTGACTTTGTCCTCGAAAGATATTTAATGGAAGGCTGATGCGTTGAAAGAGCGAATATGGAGGTGATAATGATAGGAATGATGGTGATGTAGATGGTGAGTGATAGTGATTGTAGTGATGAAAATGATACTGAAGAAGATGAAAATGATTGTAAAAAAGATTGATAAATGTCTGTATAATAATGGTTATGATAATGATAACGGATACAGCAATATTAATGATGTTAATAATAATATATTGATGATAATGATAAGACGATGATAATAATGACGATGATTATGATAACGAATTATGACAATGGTGATAATTATAATCATCATAATAATGGTAATGATAAAAATGAAAAACGTAATGATGATATCATTGTTATTGTTCCTATTACTTTTCTTATCATTTTTATCAATATTATCATTATTCGTCTTCTTCTTTCTTTTCTTTTCTTGTTTGTCTTTGTCTCCTTTTATTTCTTTGATACTGATTTCCCTTTTCTTTTCCCTCGCTTTCATCTCCTTCATCTTCTTGTTCCTTCTCCTCCTCCTACTCCTCTTCTTCTTCTTCTTCCTCCTCTTCCTTCCCTCTTCTCTCTTTCCTTTCACGTCTGTCTTTTGCCTTGACGTCTGATGCCGGCGAAGGAAAGGGTTATATCTTCTGTTATATCTTTTGTTACTTTTCGTCTTTTTTCTCTCTCTATTTTTCATTCTTCTTCTATTGCTTCTGTTGTTGTTGTTGTTGTTGTTTTTTGTACCCTTTATTCTTCGTTTTTTTCGTTTTGTTTGTTTTTTGTTTTGCTTATTTTACTTTTTGTTTGTCATCTTCTATAAGGTCCTTCTCACTTCTCCTTTTCTTCTTCCTCTTCTTCCTTTTCCTCCTCATCTTCCTCTTTTTCTTCCTTTTTCTTTTTCCTCTTCTTACTTTTCCTCTTACTTTTTATCTTCCTATTTTCTTCC
>BOPN01005668.1:57500-65000 GCA_017312705.2 Penaeus japonicus | reverse complement strand
AGGGGCTGTAGATGGAAAGAGTGGAAGGGGTTAGGGGGAGCAGGAGGGGGGGGGGGTGGGGCACAGGGGGATAGTGAAAAAAAAAAAAAAAGATTCTCAGCTGAATGATTTAGGATAATGCAATTTCTCGAAACCAATTGGGACTGCGCCCCCCTCCCCCCTCTTCCCCCCATCCCCCTCCCCCCTCCCCACCCCCACACCGCCCTCTGCTTCCTAGTCTTTTCCCATGAATTCCTTTCCCCCTTCAACTTCCCTCTTCCTTCTCCCCTTTCCTCTTTCCAATAAACTTCCTACTCCTCCCACCCACCCACCCCCACCCTTCCCCTTAGTCTTTCCCTCTTACTCCCTCTCGGTAAACTTCCTCTGTCTCCTTCTTCTCCCTTTGAGCATTCCACTCCTCCCCTCAACCCACCCTTTCTTTAATCTTTGTTTCTCCCTCCCTTTGAACTCCCGTTTTTTTTCCCCTCCTCTTAAGCTTCTCCCCCCCCCCCCACACACTCTTAAAATCGTCTATTCCTTCTACAAATGAACTTCCTCCTCTCCTCTCTTGTCTCCTAAACTTCCTCTCCTTCTCCTTCTCTCTCTAAACTTCTCCCCATTCCCTCTCGATCTCCTCCTCCTCTTCCTCCTCTTCCTCCTCCTCCTCTTCTCCTCCTCCTCATCCTCCTCTTCCTCCTCCTCCTCCTCCTCCTCCTCCTCCTCCTCCTCCTCCTCCTCCTCCTCCTCCTCCTCCTCCTCTTCCTCCTCCTCCTCCTCTTCCTCCTCCTCCTCCTCTTCCTCCTCCTCCTCCTCCTCCATCTCCTCCTCCATCTCCTCCCCCTCCACCTAAACTTCCCCACCCTTCCTCCCTTTCCCCTTCAACTTCCCCTTTCTTCCTCCCCCTTCCCGTTCACCCTCCATCATCATCCCCCTCTCACTACACATCCCCCATCTCCTCCCCCCCCCCTTCCCTAACTAAACTTCTCCTCCACCTCCCTCTTCCCCTTCACCCTCCACCCTCCACCATCATCCTACCCCCACCCCCTCTACCTAATTCTCCTTCTGGGTAAAGTGTGAGTGAATAAGGAAGGGTTAATCAGAATTCCGTTTTCTTTTATTAAGATGAGGGTCATAACAGAAAACGGGAGAGGAGGACATTGTACATGATGCAGTGTTGATGATATTGCAATCTTGATGATGATGATGATGGGGATGATTATGGTGATGATGATGATTATGATGATGATTTTGTAGTGATGTTGATTATGGTCATGATGATGAAAATGATGAATTTGATGATGATGAAAGTTTTTATTATGAGGATACGATGATTGTGATGAAGATGATAATTTTGAGGATGATGATGATGATGAGGATATTTGTTTGTTTGTTTGTGTGAATGTTTATAAACCTGTAGACATCTCGAAAAGAACAGAAATAAAGATATAAATGCAAGAACCAACAGTAAAAAGAAATAGAAAGATAGAATAAAATAGATAGAAAGGGAAAAAGATAGGAGAGGAGAAAGAGAGAGAAAGAGAGAGAGAGAGAGAGAGAGGGAGGGAGAGAGGAAGGCCGATGAAGAGTGAGAGAAAAAAGAAGAAGAGAAGAAGAGGAGACAAGCAAAAGAGAGGAGGGAAGAGAGAAGAGTAAAGAAGAGAAAGTTAAAGAAGAGAACACAGAAAAAAAACAACAGAAGAGGAGAGATAGCAGAGATAGAATAAAAGAAAGGAGAAGAGAGAAGAGGAAAGAGGAAGAAATGAGAAAAGAGGAAGATAAGTGGGAGAGAGAGAGAGAAAGAAGAAGAAAGGAGAAAAGAGCAAAGAAAGGGGATAGAAGATAGAGAGAGAAGAGAAGAGAAGAGAAGTGGTGGTGAGAGAGAGAGAGAGAGAGAGAGAAAAGAAGAAGAAAGGAGAAAAGAGCAAGGAAAGGGGATAGGAGATAGAGAAAGAGAGAGAAGAGAAGAGAAGGGGTGGTGAGAGAGAGAGAGAGAGAGAGAGAGAGAGAGAGAGAGAAGAAGAAGAAGAAGAGAGGAGAAAAGAGCAAAGAAAGGGGATAGGAGATAGAGAAAGAGAGAGAAGAGAAGAGAAGGGGTGGTGAGAGAGAGAGAGAGAGAGAGAGAAAAGGAGTGTGGGGGTTGGGGGGGGGAGACGTAAAGGCCGCCCTGAATCGGCCGAGATTGTTCTCATTGAGTTTGTCTTTAATGAGGAGAGAGAGAGAGAGAGAGAGAGAGAGAGAGAGAGAGAGAGAGAGAGGGAGGGAGGGAGAGAGAGAGAGAGAGAGAGAGAGAGAGAGAGAGAGAGAGAGAGAGGGAGGGAGGGAGAGAGAGAGAGAGAGAGAGAGAGAGAGAGAGAGAGAGAGAGAGAGGGAGGGAGGGAGAGAGAGAGAGAGAGAGAGAGAGAGAGAGAGAGAGAGAGAGAGAGGGAGGGAGGGAGAGAGAGAGAGAGAGAGAGAGAGAGAGAGAGAGAGAGAGAGAGAGGGAGGGAGGGAGAGAGAGAGAGAGAGAGAGAGAGAGAGAGAGAGAGAGAGAGAGAGGGAGGGAGGGAGAGAGAGAGAGAGAGAGAGAGAGAGAGAGAGAGAGAGAGAGAGAGGGAGGGAGGGAGAGAGAGAGAGAGAGAGAGAGAGAGAGAGAGAGAGAGAGAGAGAGGGAGGGAGGGAGAGAGAGAGAGAGAGAGAGAGAGAGAGAGAGAGAGAGAGAGAGAGGGAGGGAGGGAGAGAGAGAGAGAGAGAGAGAGAGAGAGAGAGAGAGAGAGAGAGAGGGAGGGAGGGAGAGAGAGAGAGAGAGAGAGAGAGAGAGAGAGAGAGAGAGAGAGAGGGAGGGAGGGAGAGAGAGAGAGAGAGAGAGAGAGAGAGAGAGAGAGAGAGAGAGAGGGAGGGAGGGAGAGAGAGAGAGAGAGAGAGAGAGAGAGAGAGAGAGAGAGAGAGAGGGAGGGAGGGAGAGAGAGAGAGAGAGAGAGAGAGAGAGAGAGAGAGAGAGAGAGAGGGAGGGAGGGAGAGAGAGAGAGAGAGAGAGAGAGAGAGAGAGAGAGAGAGAGAGAGGGAGGGAGGGAGAGAGAGAGAGAGAGAGAGAGAGAGAGAGAGAGAGAGAGAGAGAGGGAGGGAGGGAGAGAGAGAGAGAGAGAGAGAGAGAGAGAGAGAGAGAGAGAGAGAGGGAGGGAGGGAGAGAGAGAGAGAGAGAGAGAGAGAGAGAGAGAGAGAGAGAGAGAGGGAGGGAGGGAGAGAGAGAGAGAGAGAGAGAGAGAGAGAGAGAGAGAGAGAGAGAGGGAGGGAGGGAGAGAGAGAGAGAGAGAGAGAGAGAGAGAGAGAGAGAGAGAGAGAGGGAGGGAGGGAGAGAGAGAGAGAGAGAGAGAGAGAGAGAGAGAGAGAGAGAGAGAGGGAGGGAGGGAGAGAGAGAGAGAGAGAGAGAGAGAGAGAGAGAGAGAGAGAGAGAGGGAGGGAGGGAGAGAGAGAGAGAGAGAGAGAGAGAGAGAGAGAGAGAGAGAGAGAGGGAGGGAGGGAGAGAGAGAGAGAGAGAGAGAGAGAGAGAGAGAGAGAGAGAGAGAGGGAGGGAGGGAGAGAGAGAGAGAGAGAGAGAGAGAGAGAGAGAGAGAGAGAGAGAGGGAGGGAGGGAGAGAGAGAGAGAGAGAGAGAGAGAGAGAGAGAGAGAGAGAGAGAGGGAGGGAGGGAGAGAGAGAGAGAGAGAGAGAGAGAGAGAGAGAGAGAGAGAGAGAGGGAGGGAGGGAGGGAGGAGGTGATAGAGAGAAAGAGAGAGAGGGAGGGAGGGATAGAGAGAGAGAGAGAGAGAGAGAGAGATGTAAAGAATCAGAGAGGCAAACAAATATAACATCATACAGACAAAGAAGCAAACAGACCCAAAATGAGAGCCAAACATACCTACACACAGAACAGACTTTCACACCGACAGAAAAAGTCATCGAGAGACCCACCCCGCCCTTCACACAATGGACATTCACACACATGATCTCTTGAAAAATAAGTATAAAGATAAACAGTTAGAATATATAAAAATAGATTGACAGATAAAAAAAACGCTGAGAGAACAGAGGGGAGACTCATCCTACATACAGTACACACTCAAAGCTAATAGAATTTAAAACAAAAATGGAAATAAAATAAAAATAAAAGTTAGGGAAAGACAAGCGCCCAAAATCTCACGAGACTCGCCCTACATAAAGTGAAAACTTACTAAAGATAGGGAGCCGGCGAGAGACCAGGGTACAATACACATTTTCGCACACACAAACCTACATGAAAAAAAAGCCAGCAAGACACTTACAAACAGCGCATACTAACACACAGAAAAAACACACACACAGAAAGCCAGCAAGAGACCTACATGCTTACACGCCTACATAAACGAGAGACCAGCATACGAGACACGCTCTACATACACTACACATAACCAACATAAAAACACACACACACACACATACACACACAGCATGAAACCTACACAACACACCCTATCTACACATCTCCCACCCCACCAAAGCGAGAGCCACACACAGAGCGAAACCCGAACCCCGAACCCCCGCCGCACAGAACCCGAGACCTTGGCTGATCCGCCCGTTATCCCGCCGGAACCCGTTGGACTTTGAAGAGATTCCAGAAGTTTCGCGGCTCTCAGGCCTCGGGGACCTGCGGTTGATCACTCGACCAGCCCGGCCGCACGTATCCGGCGGATGGTGGGGGTGGGGGGTGGAGGTGGGAGTGGGGGTGGAAGGGGGTGGAAGGGGATGGAGGGGGGGAGTGAGGTTGTTGTGTTGCGGGAGCCGGTTTAGGGCGGGGTTGTGTGTGTGTGTGGGGGGGGGGTAAGGGGGGGAAGGAGAAGGGGGTTTGGGGGTTGAGATAGGCGGGGAGGGAGGAAGAGGGAAGGGAGGAGGAAGGGGAGGGGGCAGAGAGAAAGGAGGGAAGTCAGAGAGAGAGGGGAGAAAGGGAGGGAAGGAGGGAGATAGAGAGAGGGATGAGAGATAAGAAGGGGTAGGAGGGAGGGAGTTAGAGGGGTTATAACAATAACAATAATGATGAATAATAACAGCAATAACACCATCAGAACAGTAACGATGGTATTGATGATGGTAGTGATGGTTATAACGCTAAAGATATTAATGCAACAAGATTAGTAATTTTCATGATTACTATATTTTTTTAGTAACAGCAGTCGTAGTAGTAGTATCATGATCACTATTATCATTATTATTATCATCTTTATTATCATTATTAGCACTATCACTATCATCTTCATCATTGTTATTATCACCATTATCATCATCATTATCAACATTACCATTATTACCATGATCATTATCATAATCATAACTATTATAATCTTTACTACTATCATCATAACCACCATCATCATCACAACAGTAAATAATAAAAGATAATAACAATATCGTGAAAAAAAAATAGGATAATCACAATAACAGCTGATCGTACACTTGATACAGCTCAACCCCGATCTCAAATCCATCATCTCGTTATTAATCACTCTATCATTCCGTAATGCAACACTCACTGCAACAAGACGAAGGAATTAAAAACGAGCGACGAACGATCATTTCGGAAATTATGCATTTTCAAGCACCACCTGAGACCGTTTTGTTTTCTTCGTTCTGACTTTCTTGGTTTCTTTCTTGCTTTCTTTCATTCTTGCTTTCTTTCTTTTTTTTTTTTCTTTTTGCGTTTTTTTTTTTGGGGGGGGGTTAGTAGCATCATTGTTTGTATCTTTTTATCCCTTTTTTTCTCTTTCTTTCTGTGTATCTATCTATCTATTTAGCTGTTGATCTACATATATGCCTGTCTATCTGCATATCTTTTTATCTGTCGATCGGCCCTTCTATCTATTTCTCTACTTGCATCTATCTGTTTCTCTTTCTCTCTCTCTCTCTCTCTCTCTCTCTCTTTCTCTCCCTCTCTCTTTCTCTCTCTCTCTCTCTCTTTCTCTGTCTCTCTCTCTCCCTCTCTCTCTCTCTCTCTCTCTCTCTCTATATATATATATATATATATATATATATATATATATATATATATATATATATATATATATGTGATTCGGTCGCTCACTCACCCTCTGTAAAACTACTAGACACAGAAGTTAAGAGATGGAAATCCTTTTGCCAAAGATTCAAAAGGGGAGGGGAAGGGGAAGTGGGGGAAAGGGGGGAGGGAGGGAGACCCAAAAGTCGATGAGATTTTTTTTTTTTTTATCAAAGGCAATTTCTTGTGGGGGAGGAGAAGGGGTAGGGGAAGGGTAGGAGGGTTCGGGTAGCGGGAGGGAGGGGAATGTTCAGTCTCCAGCTCTGTTATTTTCTCTTTACGAAGATAAAGCTGAAAGCAAAACAAATCCGAAAAAAGAACAGTTGTTTGATGTTGAAAAAAAACAACAGAAAAACATTACAACTAAGAAATAACGAATATAATAACTAATGATTATAACGAAAATAAGGATAATTGGTGATTATAACGAAAATAATGATAACTAGTAATTACAAGGAAAATGATAATAAGTAGTAATTACAAGGAAAATAATGATAACTAGTCATTACAACGGAAATAATGATAATGAGTAAGTATAGCGTAAACAAAGAAACTAATAATTATAACGAAAATAATTAATAGTGATTATAAGGAAAATATTGATAACTAGTAATTATAACGAAAAAGATAACTAGTAATTATAAGGAAAATATCGATAACGAGTAATTATGAGAAAAATATCGATAAAGAGTAATTATAAGAAAAATATCGATAACGAGTAATTATAGCGCAAATAATGGTAACTAGTAACTACAACGAAAATAATGATAGCTAGTAATTATGACGAAAATAACAACGAAAACAATACACCAACGTTCTTGAATAGAGACAAAGAAAATGTTGTTTTTGAAAAAAACCTGTAAGAAAAGACACGTGGAAGGGAGTAGAGTTTTGAAACTTGGCAAACTTAATTGACTTAATCATGCTATGACGTCACGAATTTTTACACCTAAGATAAAACGAACCATTTTGTGCAAGTGCTAAAAACTGTTAATCGAAGCTTATGCTCTCTCTTTTTAGCATTCGCGAATTCACCAGGATTCTTGCTTAGTGTCTGTCTGTCGGCCGCATATGTGCGTACGTGTATATACACACAACACACACACACACTCACACGTACACATACACACTCACACACACACAGCCAAACATGCAAATACTCACACTCACACTCACACACACACTCACATTCACACACAAACTCATAAAAACAAAACTATAAGCGGCGTTGATTGTGTCAATGTTATCAAATATAACATTTCGGCGGCGATAAGAACAATGATATAACATGTTATCACCAAACTCCGTTAAGTTCTACAGTACAGCCATTACGGTGCAGTGTGTGTGTGTGTATTAGCGTGGGTGTGTGTGTTTGCATGTGGTTATATGTGTAAATATTGATATCTATTGATCTAAACATGAGGTGCTTAGTAAAAAGTTGGAAAAATCATCAAAGGAAGAGAAAGGAATGAACAAAGGAAA
>BOPN01005668.1:50000-52500 GCA_017312705.2 Penaeus japonicus | reverse complement strand
TGAGAGAGAGAGACTAACAGACAGACAGAGAATGAGAGAGAGAGACTAACAGACAGACAGGCAGAGATAGAGAAAGACAGTGACAGTCAGAGAATGAGAGAGAGAGACTAACAGACAGATAGGCAGAGATAGAGAAAGACAGTGACAGTCAGAGAATGAGAGAGAGAGACTAACAGACAGATAGGCAGAGATAGAGAAAGACAGTGACAGTCAGAGAATGAGAGAGAGAGACTAACAGACAGACAGAGAATGAGAGAGAGAGACTAACAGACAGACAAAGAAAGAAAGAATAACGATGTTTTATTCAAAGAAAGCCCACCGTGCGTTGACCTATGACTCATTAATAGTCTATAACCTGGTCTGACTACTAAAAAGGGGGAATATAACGGAGATAAATAGATAAAAGAAGAAAAAAAGAGGAAAAGAAAGAAGATAATTGATTTCTTGATTAGCTTGGCTTTTATGAAAGGGAAGGTGAAAAATAAACAATAAACGTAAAGAAAGGTGGAGAGAGGATGAACGATGAAGGAAAATAAAGAAGCGTGAGAATAAAGAATGGAAGGAGGAGGAAGACGAGAAGAAAATGAACGAGGGAGTAGAGAGAAAGGACACATAAAAAAGATGGAAGAATAAAATAGATAAATGATTGAGTAAAATAAAATAATGTGAAGTTCAAATAGAATGGAAAAATCTGAAACGAGAGAGAAGAATTTAAATGAATAAATAACACAAGAAGAGTAACGAAGAAATGCATATGGCAAAATATCAAGCGAATAAAGCAGAGAAAATAGAATTACAGAATGATGAATAGGGAAAAGCAATGGCCAAAAAATATAGCGGATTTGTGGAACTTTGATGAAGGAAAGACATTCGCCAAAGAGATGCACAGACTTCAAAGGAGCGAACAGGGGGAGAAAGAGAAGAGAGAAAAAGAGATAGAGAAAGAGAAAGAAACAGAAAGAGAAGAGAGAAAAAGAGAAAGAGAAAGAAACAGAAAGAGAAGAGAGAAAAAGAGATAGAGAAAGAGAAAGAAACAGAAAGAGAAGAGAGAAAAAGAGATAGAGATGGAGAAAGAAACAGAAAGAGAAGAGAGAAAAAGAGATAGAGAAAGAGAAAGAAACAGAAAGAGAAGAGAGAAAAAGAGATAGAGAAAGAAATAGACAAAGAGACAGAAGAAGTGACAGAAAAAGAGAAAGAGAGAGAGAGAGAGAAAGATAAAAAATAGAATCAAACTAATAACAAAAAAACGAGGCACCTTCACTCTCGCGGCACAAGTGCCAATGAGTGCCAGAGAGGGTGAGGCAGATGGCGGAAGGCGATAAGAATGAACTTTGTGAAGGCAAAGATAGTGATTAAAAAAAAGAACGTGAAAGCGATAAAAAAAAAATAATAATAAGAGACAAGAGGGAGTTAAAAAGTAATCTAAAGTGAAATCTGATAAGAGCTGAAGAGTGAGTGAGTGAAAAAGAGAGAGAAGAGGGAGAGAAAGAGAGAGAGAGAGATAGAGAGATAATGAGGTTTTGAAAGGAAATATAAATGATGTATATAGATCTGCTATGATGATTTGAGGTGCAAATACGTGTAAATTATGATGACATTAATAATGATCGCAATGATAACGATAAAATTGATAATAACAATAATATTGATAATACCAGTAGTAAAAAAGATAATGTTGATAACAATAATAGATGATTACAAGCATAACAATAATTGGTTTTATCTCCATTATCATTAACAATGATAATGGAGATCATTGCAATAATAACACAATTAACGACAAGAGGTAGCATTAGTTAAATCGACCCAAAAAAGGTAAGATCTACCTGTTGATATCTAATCATAAAGTCAGAATTTATTCAGAACCTACTCGTATATATCTAATCCTAGAGTCAGGACGTACTCATAAATATCTATTCATAAAGGTCTACTCATGAAAATATCTTTTCATAAAAAGCCGAGCAAAGACACACACACACACACACACACACACACACACACACACACACACACACACACACACACACACACACACACACACACACACACACACACACACACACACACACACACACACACACACACACACACACACACACACACACACACACACAAACACACACACACACACATACACACACACACACACACACACACACACACACACACACACACACAAACCACACACACACACACACACACACACACACACACACACACACACACACACACACACACACACACACACACACACACACACACACACACACACACAAAATACAAAACTTTAATACGAAACCAGTTATTGTAGAATACAAAATATTATAAAAAAAAGACACAAATCCGCCATTACAAAAGAAATACTCAGAGACACAAAGACATTCCCTATAACGCTCCAAGCACAACCACGCACATGCACATACCACAACGCATGCATGACGGGTCATGTTATGTTATTTCAGAGGTAGAGGAGGAGGAGGAGGAGAAGGAGGAAGGTGAT
>BOPN01005667.1:42500-45000 GCA_017312705.2 Penaeus japonicus | reverse complement strand
GTCAACATCAAATGGTGGTTTGTAGGATGACTATCTGTCAAGAAAAGGAAGAAAGTGAGCTAAGAACAAAAGACTAAATGGTGGAAGCTGAAGAATGCAAAGAACTTTAGAAAGGAATTAATGCAAATGGTACAAGCACTAAGAGACAGTGATGAATTCCCATATGGATAGTAAACAACTGGTAGAATTATCTTGGAGGCTGAAAGGAGGGTGTTAGGCATCTCATCTGGCAGGACGAAAAATAACAAGGAAACTTGGTGGTCGAATGAAGAGGTAAAAGACTGCATTAAGAGGAAATGGTTGGCAAAGAAAAAGAGGCATAGAGAGAAAGACAAAAATTAGACGTAAATTTTGAGAGAGGAGACAAGAAGTTAAAAGGAAAGTGGCAAAATCATAAGCTAGAGCATATATACATACAGATATATATACATATATATATATATATATATATATATATATATATATATATATATATATATATATATATATATATATATATATATATATATATATATATATATATATGTATATATGTATTTATATATATATATATATATATATACATATATATATATATATATATATATATATATATATATATATATATATATATATATATATATATATATATATATATATATATATATATATATACTGCGCATATGCATACTGTGCATAAATGTATGTATAGAATAAAGAATATATCAGACTCTAAGTGTATTTTTATGCGATTTTTTTATTTGGATGAATTAATATGTATGCATTGGAGCTTTTGCATGCGTGATTTTACGGTTATGTATGGGTTATAGATAGAGAAAGAGAGAGATAGATACTTACAGGTGTTCATTTTTTTTCAATTCCTCTTATTTCTTGACCTATTTGAATGAACTTGTTCAGAGAGACAGTCCTTCATCAGAAAATGACTATATATTTTCCAAATCTTTACAGGTCTGAGGATGACCATGACGAAATAAACTCATGGTATATAAAGGAAAGCCCAGTTGGACATACTACATCAGATACAATGAAGCAACTGGTAAGTAAGGAATAGGTAATACAATACACACACACATACACACACACACACACACACACACACATATATATATATATATATATATATATATATATATATATATAATTATTTCTGTTATGTACACGTTACTGTGTTTTTTGTGATTCATATATATATATATATATATATATATATATATATATATATATATATATGTATATGTGTGTATAAATATGTGTGTAAGAATGAAGAAAAATATGATATGTATAAACATATGCTGCATTTACTTATGTCTATAGTAAATGTATATTTCTCCTATAGAACAGGATTTTAGGCTCGAAAAAACACGTTAAATGTTAACTTATGGTCAATTTTGATTGCAGGTCTACCTAGCCGCTCTTGTCTCTTTAGTGTGTGTGTGTGTGTGTGTGTGTGTGTGTGTGTGTGTGTGTGTGTGTGTGTGTGTGTGTCTGTGTGTATGTATGTAAACATATGAAAATGTATGTAGATGTGTGTATGAATTAATAAAAATAAAATATGTATATGCATACACTGTATTTACTTGTGTGTACAATAATTGTGTATTTGTCTACAGAACATAATTTCAGGCTCAAAAAACACGTTAAATGTTAACTTACGGTCACTTTTGATTGCAGGTCTACCTAGCCGCTCTTGTCTCTTTAGGATATGGTGCCCCACAAGGGTATAACTTAGATAAGCCCTCCAGGCCTGGACTTACCACAGGGCCAGGATTCTCTGCTGGCGTAGGAATTACAAGTGGAGCAGGAGCCTCCGGATCTGGATTTACTACTGGAACAGGAGCCTCGGAAGGAACTAGCTTTACCACTGGATCTAGAGCACCGGCTGGACCTGGCATTACCACTGGATATGGAGTACCAGCTGGAACTGGCTTCACCACTGGATCTGGAGCACCGGCTGGAACTGGCTTCACCACTGGATTTGGAGCACCGGCTGGACCTGGCGTTACCACTGGATTTGGAGCCTCGGCTGGAACTGGCCTTACCACTGGATTTGGAGCCTCGGCTGGAACTGGTTTTACTACTGGATCTGGAGGACTTTCGCATGGATCTGGAGGCTTTTCACATGGATCAGGTACAAGTTCAGGAGTAGAAGTTACTCTTGGAACCGAAGTCCTTTCTGGTGAAGGAAGTACTGGAAGTTTGTCCGGTGATGGATTCTCTGTTACTGACGCCACTGCCGCTGGATGCAACGAGGGAGAAATTCTGCATGTGGATGGAACTTGCGTAGTTCCCGAGGTTTCCAGAAAGGTGTTTGTTTTCGATGTACCTCAACAACAACAGCTAACAGGACCACCACCAAGTGTTCCACCTCCCAAAGTGGATCATAATATCCTGTTTGTGCGTCTTCCTGAGGAAGGTCTTGGACCTGAACCAATCGTTGTTCCTCCACCAAGGCAAAACAACATTGTCTACGTCCTCAACAAACAGAGTGAACATGCTCAAA
>BOPN01005666.1:87500-92768 GCA_017312705.2 Penaeus japonicus | reverse complement strand
GTAAATTTGATGCTTAGTTTTTCACCATTACTCTCATCATCATCACTATCAGTCATCATCATCCTCATGATAACAAACTCTCTCACCATCACCATCTTGTCATCATGAAATTGCTGTTGATTATAGGGGCAGTAATAAAGACAATTATAATGATTGATTGTTAGACAAGATGATAAATAACAGCGATAACAAATACAATAAGGATAATATTAATGATAAAAAAAATCCCCAACAATAATGATAATGGTAATAAGTGCAAAATAATACTAATAGTTATAGTAACAATATCAATAGCAATGATAATGATTATGATATAAATAATGACAGTACATATGATAGTGGTAATAATAACAACAAAAACAATGGTAATGATAACAATAATAATAATGATAATGATGACCTCCCCCCCCCCTCTCTCTCTCTCTCTCTCTCTTTCCCTTTCTTTCTCTCTCGTTCTCTTTCCCAACTTTGTTTATATTTGCGTATTCATTCTAGTTCAGAGTAAATGAAATTAGTGAAGATGTTTTATATTTGACCAAAGAATGATTTACATTTTGTATAGAGAAAAAAAAAATGGTTCGCATTTGTTAGCATTGAATCTAAATTGTTTTCAACTCGTAAACAGTGTTTTACAATTTTTTTGCATGGGTTTTTCTTCTGTCTTAAAGATGTTTTAAAGATGTTGTGAAAAATGTGTCCAATTGTTACAACCATTTCCTAGAATGATATCATCAAAATGATAATGCGATGTACGGATGGATTTGGCAAAATAATATTAGCAGGTTCCATTATGCATATGGCATCAACATTTTGCAATTGCAGATTGACTTTAAGAGTAGCAACACCCCCCCCCCCCCACCCCCACCCCACACACACACAAATAAACTAAATATAATAAGTGAAAGAGGACGTAAACAAACAAAAATAAAGATAAATACAAATACGAAAGGTTTTCATTTTATTTTAATAACAAAAGTTGTAATGATAATAATGAACCTAATAATGATAGTGATAATTATTGTTATGATGATAATGATAATATATTGATACTACTACCAAAATAATATTTATGATGATGATAATAATGATAATAATAATGATCATAATGACGATAATAATAAAGATAAAAGTAGTAACACAAAGTTTCAAAATGATTCGTTTTATAGCAACCATTACACCGCGGAAGACTTGATACTTAAGGAAGGAAAAGACTGATATATATATTTATTTATATTAGGAAATTAAATATATAGATAAACAAACCTCTTTATTCCTATATTTGAGACGCTTGTAATACGTCAAGTCAACGATAGTGATAAGATAATCCTGATTAATGTTAATAACAAAATGGATAAATCAAATTAGGTAGTGATAGTGTGTTTTTCTTTTCTCGAATGTAAACATTAAAAAAAAAAAAAAATGTTTACATTTACGTAGTCTCTGCCGGGGATCGAACCCGAATCTATCGCTTTAGAGGCGATCGTGCTAACCATTACACCACAGAAGACTTAATATAATTAAAGTGAAAAGACTGTTTTATTGATGTAAACCCACAATCATCACGTGTTCTGTCTCTCTCTTTCTATCTCTTTTTCTCTCTTTCTTCCTCGCTCTTCCTCCTTCCTTCCATTCAAAGTTGTTGCTTATTTTTGTCACTATATTTATTTATCTATTTATTTTTTTATCTCTCTCTCTCTCTCTTCTTGCTCTTCCTCCTTCCTTCCATTCAAAATTGTTGTTTATCATTGTCACTATTTTCATCATGATGATAAAGATGATAATGAAAACGATAATGATGATAATGATGACAGTAATGATAAAAAAACAATAGTATCAATAATGATAATGAAAATGATGATGAACATAATAATGGAGATATTGATGAAGATAGTGATGGTAATAGTAATGATAATTATAATACGGGTGGTGATAATGATGATAATGATAATGATAATAAAGATGATGATTATCATTATCATAGTGTTAGTAGTAGTGTCATTATTATTATTAATAGTTAAGTAACCATTTTCATAAAGCATTCTTGTTGTAAAACAGGTAACCATTATCTTTATCCACTAAGCAATCATCATCATCATTACCATCACCTTGTCATTATCATATGATAATTTCCCACACTTCTTCACGAAGCAGAGTGAAATAAAATCAAGAGAAGAAGTCAAGAATAAAACAAAAATCGAGAAACACCAGAAAAAGGAAATGAAAACCAGCCCTTTATTCCGTGCATTTGAGACGCTCGTAATACTAGTGATACTAAAAACGATAATAGATAGATATTCATGCCTAATGGCAGTAATAGAATTGATAAATAACATCAAACAGTGACAGTGTTTTTTTTATCGAATTAAAAAAAAATTTTTTATCATCCTTGCAACTATTATGATTATTATTATGATTATAATCATTATAGTTACTTAGTAGTAAGTATATTGTCATAACTAGGACACAGCGATAATAATACTAATAATGATGATAAAAATGATAACAATAACACTGATGATAATAATAAAGATGATATTGGAAATGGTAAAAATTATAATAATAAAGATGATATTGGAAATGGTAATAATTATAATAATAGTAAGGATATTGAAAATATTGACAATGGTATTCATAATGAGAATGATAAAGATGATGACAATAATAATGGTGATGATGATGAAGATAGTGATAATGATAATGGTAGTGATAATAATGACAATGGTGAGGATGATGATGATGATGACAATGATTATCATTATTACTATTAGTAGTAGCAGTAGTCCTTTGTTACGATCAATCACCTTGCCGCGGTGCAGAGGCTTGCGTGCGATCAATGAGGAAGGAGGCTGCACCAAGTACGTTCAACGAAGTTGGAGAGGCTTCTCCTGAGACGCCAGACGAAGAATTGATCCCCCGCCAATTCGCATTGGGCCAGCGCTCGGTGGGTTAGGCCTATCACTTCTCAATGAATTTAAACCATCAAAGATTACCGGCCGTTCCTGTTGAGTCAGTGGAATATCAAGGCTCAACCAGCATCACATACAAGAAGAAATTCGAGGGGTAGGTGTGATGTGCCGCAAGAATGCCACTACCCCAAAGCAACTAGAAGAACTGGCACAGAATAGCGCTGGATCGGCAAAGATGGAAAGAATTGGGGAAGGCTTATGTCCAACTAGGACCCTTACAAGCTGAGAAGAAGAAGCAATCAGTATTATCATTATCATAATTTTTCATGTTTGTTTATGCTAGATAACCATAGTTCTTCACAAAGGAAAATTAAATGAAATCAGGAGAGAAAGTCAAGGATAAGAAGAAGAAAAAAACAAAAAAACACGAAAATCACCAATAAAAAAAAAAAAAAAACATATAAATTGCTAAAATATACCTCTATATTTTACATATTTGAGATGCTTGTGATGCCTCAACCACCTCGAAATAGGGTCTCTCCCAAAGCAATGGATACGTCAAACTAATGCAATTACCATTGATAATAATGGGATTATTCATGACTAATGGTAATAATATATATGATAAATAACGTCAAAAAGTGAATTCAAATTTTTAAAATATGTGTTATGAAGAGTCTCCGCTCCGATGGTAATAATGATAATAATGATGATGATGACAATAATATGATAATAATGATCATAATGACGATAATAATAACGACAAAAGTAGTAACACAAAGTTTCAAAATGATTCGTTTTATAGCAACCATTACACCGCGGAAGACTTGATGCGTAAGGAAGGAAAAGACTGATATATATATTTATTTATATTAGGAAATTAAATATATAGATAAACAAACCTCTTTATTCCTATATTTGAGACGCTTGTAATACGTCAAGTCAACGATAGTGATAAGATAATCCTGATTAATGTTAATAACAAAATGGATAAATCAAATTAGGTAGTGATAGTGTGTTTCTCTTTTCTCGAATGTAAACATTAAAAAAAAAAGAAAAAAGTGTTTACGTTTACTAGTCTCTTGCGGGGATCGAACCCGAATCTATCGCTTTAGAGGCGATCGTGCTAACCATTACACCACAGAAGACTTAATTTGATTAAAGTGAAAAGACTTTTTTATTGATGTAAACCCACAATCATCACGTGTTCTGTCTCTCTCTTTCTATCTCTTTTTCTCTCTTTCTTCCTTGCTCTTCCTCCTTCCTTCCATTCAAAGTTGTTGCTTATTTTTGTCACTTTATTTATTTATCTATTTATTTTTTTATCTCTCTCTCTCTCTTGCTCACCTTCTTCCTTCCATTCAAAATTGTCGTTTATCATTGTCACTATTTTCATCATGATGATAAAGATGATAATAAAAACGATAATGATGATAATGATGATAGTAGTGATTAAAAAAAAAAACAATAGTATCAATAATGATAATGAAAATGACGATGAACATAATAATGGTGATATTGATGAACATAGTGATGATAATGATGATAATCATAAAACAGATGGTGAGAATGATAATAATGATAATGATAATAAAGATGATGATTATCATTATCATAGTGTTAGTAGTAGTGTCATTATTCTTATTAATCATTAAATAACCATTTTCATAAAGTATTCTTGTTGTAAAACAGGTAACCATCATCTAAATCCACTAAGCAATCATTATTATCATTATCATAACCTTGTCATTATCATATGATAATTTCCCACACTTCTTCACGAAGCAGAGTGAAATAAAATCAAGAGAAGAAGTCAAGAATAAAACAAAAATCGAGAAACACCAGAAAAAGGAAATGAAAACCAGCCCTTTATTCCGTGCATTTGAGACGCACTCATAAATAAATAAATAAATAAATACATGTTCCTCATAAATAAACAAATAAATACATGTTGCTCATAAATAAATAAATAAATACATGTTGCTCATAAATAAATAGATAAATACATATTGCTCATAGATAAATAAATAAATACATGTTGCTCATAAATAAATAAATAAATACATGTTGCTCATAAATAAATAGATAAATACATATTGCTCATATATAAATAAATAAGTACATGTTGCTCATAGATAAATAAATAAATACATGTTGCTCATAAATAAGTAAATAAATACATGTTGCTCATAAATAAATAAATAAATACATGTTGCCCATAAAAAATAAATAAACACATATTGCTCATAGATAAATAAATAAATACATATTGCTCATAAATAAATAAATAAATACATGTTGCTCATAAATAAATAAATAAATACATGTTGCTCATAAATAAATAAATAAATACATATTGCTC
>BOPN01005666.1:62500-70000 GCA_017312705.2 Penaeus japonicus | reverse complement strand
CCGTGCATTTGAGAAGCTCGTAAATAAATAATACTCGTAAATAAACAAATAAATACATGTTGCTCATAAATAAATAAATAAATACATGTTGCTCATAAATAAATAAATAAATACATGTTGCTCATAAATAAATAAATAAATACATGTTGCTCATAAATAAATAAATAAATACATGTTGCTCATAAATAAATAAATAAATACATGTTGCTCATAAATAAATAAATAAATACATGTTGCTCATAAATAAATAAATAAATACATGTTGCTCATAAATAAATAAATAAATACATGAAGCGAAATGTGGCTTAACGAAGGAAGGGAAACATACGGCGAACTAGTGATACTAAAAACGACGATAATAAATAGATAATGGAGACTAATGGCAATAGTAGAATTGATCATGAACATTAGGTATAGATAGCGTGTTTTATTCTCGGTTTTAATCGCTTAAAAAAAAAAAAAAAAAAAAAAACCTAATGTATGTGTCTCTGCCGGGAATCGAACCCGAATCTATCGCTTTAGAGGCGATCGTGCTAACCATTACACCACGGAAGACTTAATTCATTAATAAGGAAAAGACGTTTATATAATGTAACCCCCCCCCCCTCTCTCTCTCTCTCTCTTTCTCTCTCTCTCCCTCTTTCTCTATCTCTCTCTCTCTCTCTCTCTCTCTCTCTCTCTCTCTCTCTCTCTCTCTCTCTCTCTCTCTCTCTCTCTCTCTCTCTCTCTCTCTCTCTCTTTCTCTCTCTCTCTTTCTTTCTCTCTGTCTCTCTCTCTCTCTCTCTCTCTCTCTCTCTTCTCTCTCTCTCTCTTTCTCTCTCTCTCTCTCTGTAAGGCACTGATACTGATATTAATTGACCCAAGACATTGATCATGTATGTCTACTTAATTCAATGCAATATCGATGGCAGTGTGTTTTGACCTGACGCTTCCTGTCTCCTGTGTTCGTATCCGCCTCAGAACTACTAGTTTTCTAGGCAGCTTTGTGCAACAGGCCCAGGCGTAGAAAGTGACTAAAGATTTGTAGCAAGGACATGTAAGGATCAGACAGAGGGCAGATCAGGACAGAGAGGTCAGACAGACAGACCTAGAGCAGGCCGCTCGACCTCTGGCCCTTCGACGGGGTCTGGTGTGTGCAGAGTCCTAGCCAAGACCATGGCACGTGAACGTCTGTCTCTTATCCACCGACCTACAACAGGGCATCGGGTGCTGTACAACTGATGGCAGCAGTGGGTGGCTTACAACGGGTGGCACTGGTGGCTTACAACTAGTGCCAGCAGGTGGTTTACACTCTCTTTCTCTTTAACTCTCTCTCTTTCTCTCTCTCTTTGTCTCTTTCTCTCTCTCTCTCTCTCATTCTCTCTCACTCTCTCTCTCTCTCTCACTCTCTCTCTCTCTCTCTCTCTTTCTCTTTCTCTTTCTCTCTCTCTCTGTCTCTCTCTCTCTCTCTTTCTCTTTCTCTCTCTCCTTTCCTCTCTCTCTCGTTCTCTTTCACAACATTGTTTTTTTATTTAAAAGTACTTCTTCTAGTTGTTTGAAGATGTTTTCATTTGAATAAGAATAATTTTAATTTGTACAGAGTAAAAAATAGAAAAATGGGTCACATTGCTAAGTATTGCATCTAAATTGATTTCAACTCCTAAACAGTGTTTTACGATTTTTTTGCATGTTTTTTTTTTTTCTGTCTGCAGTTTAGGTTAGATGTTCTAACGTTTTAAAGATGTCGGGAAAGATTATTACGCCTATTTCCTGGATTGATTACTAGGCATAGTTGGGCATGAGGTTATGTCACCCTTGTAGGCCTATCTAAGGCTTGAGCTTACATGATGTCACTTGATTTTATCAAAATGATAATGCGATGTACGGATGGATTTGGCGAAATAACATCAGCAGGTTCCATTATGCATATGGCATCAACATTTTGCAATTGCAGATTGACTTTAAGAGTAGCAACGCCCCCCCCCCCCCCCCCCACACACACACACACAAATAAACTAGTCATTATAAAAAGTGAAACAGGACATAAACAAACAAAAAATAAACATTAATACAAATGCGAAACGGTTTAGTGATTTAATAACAAAAGTAGTAATAATGATAGTAATAAATCTAATAAAGGTAATATAAATAATTATGAGGATAATATATTGATACTAGTGCCACAATGATATTAATAGTGATGATAATAATGATGATGACAATAATAATGATCGTAATGACGATAATGATAACGATTAAAGTAGCAACAGAAAGCTTTAAAATGATGCTTTAAATACGAAGTGGTTTGATTATTATAATGATGACAAAAGTATTTTTTATAATGATGATAACCATGTGATAATAATCATTGTGAAATAGAGAGGAATTTGATAATAATGATAATAATAATGATAATAATAGTGATAATGATGATAATGTTGGACACAACCTGGTAAAATATAATGACATAGTAATAATAATGATAATGCTAAAGGTGGTAATTATGTTAATGTCTATTGTAAGAATGATGATGGTAATGATGACGATGATAATAATGATAACAATGATGACCATAATGATGATGATTATAATGATAAAACTGAAAATGATGAGGACAAAAGCAATAATGATAATTATAATGATGTTACTATCGAAGTTAATTATAATATTGATACTATTACTACTAATAATGATGAAAGTAATGAGAGTAAAGATAACAATATTGATAGCAATAGCTACTGATAACAATGACAAAAATAATTTTAAAAAAATCTCGAAATAATAATAATAAAAAAATTCTCGAAATAATAATGATAAAAAAAATTACCGAAATAATGATAATAATAACAATTATCGAAATAATAATAATAAAAAATATTCTCGAAATAATAATAATATAAAAAAATATTCTCGGAATAATAATAATAATAATAAATTCTCGAAATAATAATAATAAAAATGTGTATGTGTGTTAGTCTCTGGCGGGGATCGAACCCGAATCTATCGCTTTAGAGGCGATCGTGCTAACCATTACACCACAGAAGACTTAATTTTTAATGAAGGAAAAGATTTATATATAGAGTTATGTCACCCCCCCCCCCTCCCACACACACACACATTACTACGTGTGTTTTTTCTCTCTCTCTCTTTCTCTCTCTCTCTCTCTCTCTCTCTCTCTGTCTCTTCCCTCTCTCCCTCTCCCTCATTCTCTCTCTCTCTCTCTCTCTCTCTCTCTCTCTCTCTCTCTCTCTCTCTGTCTCTTCCCTCTCTCCCTCTCCCTCATTTTCTCTCTCTCTCTTTGTAAATTTGATGCTTAGTTTTTCACCATTACTCTCATCATCATCACTATCAGTCATCATCATCCTCATGATAACAAACTCTCTCACCATCACCATCTTGTCATCATGAAATTGCTGTTGATTATAGGGGCAGTAATAAAGACAGTTATAATGATTGATTGTTAGACAAGATGATAAATAACAGCGATAACAAATACAATAAGGATAATATTAATGATAAAAAAAATCCCCAACAATAATGATAATGGTAATAAGTGCAAAATAATACTAATAGTTATAGTAACAATATCAATAGCAATGATAATGATTATGATATAAATAATGACAGTACATTAATTGGTAATAATAACAACAAAACAATAGTGATGATAGCAATAATAATGATAATGATGACCTCCCCCCCCCCTCTCTCTCTCTCTCTCTCTCTCTTTCAATCTCTCTCCCTCTTTCCCTTTCTTTCTCTCTCATTCTCTTTCCCAACATTGTTTATATTTGCGTATTCATTCTAGTTCAGAGTAAATGAAATTAGTGAAGATGTTTTATATTTGACCAAAGAATGATTTACATTTTGTATAGAGAAAAAAAAAATGGTCCGCATTTGTTAGCATTGAATCTAAATTGTTTTCAACTCGTAAACAGTGTTTTACAATTTTTTTGCATGGGTTTTTCTTCTGTCTTAAAGATGTTTTAAAGATGTGAAAAATGTGTCCAATTGTTACAACCATTTCCTAGAATGATATCATCAAAATGATAATGCGATGTACGGATGGATTTGGCGAAATAACATCAGCAGGTTCCATTATGCATATGGCATCAACATTTTGCAATTGCAGATTGACTTTAAGAGTAGCAACACCCCCCCCCAACACACACACACACACACACAAATAAACTAGTCATTATAAAAAGTGAAATAACATAAACAAACGAAAATAAAAATAAATGCAAATACGAAATGGTTTAGTGATTTTAACAACAACAAAAGTAGTAATGATGATAGTAATAAACCTATATAAATAGTAATAAACAATATATTGATACTATTTCCAAAATAATATCAATAATGATAATAATAAGGATGATGATATTAATGACAATATTGATCATAATGACGATATTGATAACGATAAAAATGGAAACAGAAAGTTTCAAAATGATTCGTTTTATAGCAACCATTACACCGCGGAAGACTTGATGCCTAAGGAAGGAAAAGACTGATATATATTTATTTATATTAGGAAAATAAATATATAGATAAACAAACCTCTTTATTCCTATATTTGAGACGCTTGTAATACGTCAAGTCAACGATAGTGATAAGATAACCCTGATTAATGTTAATAACAAAATTGATAAATCAAATTGGGTAGTGATAGTGTGTTTTTCTTTTCTCGAATTAAAAAAAAAAGAAAAAAAAATGTTTACATTTACGTAGTCTCTGCCGGGGATCGAAAGACGAATCTATCGCTTTAGAGGCGATCGTGCTAACCATTACACCACAGAAGACATAATATGTTATGAAGGAAGCATCACCCCCCTCCCCTCTCACACACACATTACGACGTGTGCTTTCTCTCTCTCTCTCTCTCTCTCTCTCTCTCTCTCTCTCTCTCTCTCTCTCTCTCTCTCTCTCTCTCTCTCTGTCTCTCTCTGTCTCTTCCCTCTCTCCCTCTCCCTCATTCTCTCTCTCTCTCTCTCTCTGTCTCTTCCCTCTCTCCCTCTCCCTCATTCTCTCTCTCTCTCTCTCTCTCTCTCTCTCTCTCTCTCTCTCTCTCTCTCTCTCCTCTCTCTCTCTCTCTCTCTCTTTCTCTCTCTCTCTCTCTCTCTCTCTCTCTCTCTCTCTCTCTCTCTCTCTCTCTCTCTCTCTCTCTCTCTCTCTCTCTCTCTCTCTCTCTCTCTCTCTCTCTCTCTTCCCTCTCTCCCTCTCCCTCATTCTCTCTCTCTCTCTCTCTCTCTCTCTCTCTCTCTCTCTCTCTCTCTCTCTCCCTCTCTCTCTCTCCCTCTCTCTCTCTCTCTGCTTGTAAATTTGATACTTAGTTTTTCACCATTACTTTCATCATCATCACTATCAGTCATCATCATCCTCATGATAACAAACTCTCTCACCATCACCATCTTGTCATCATGAAATTGCTGTTGATTATAGGGGCAGTAATAAAGACAATTATAATGATCGATTGTTAGACAAGATGATAAATAACAGCGATAAAAAATACGATAAGGATAATATTAATGATAACAAAATCCCCAACAATAATGATAATGGCAATAAGTGCAAAAAAAAAAAAATATTAATAGTTATAGTAACAATATCAATAGCAATGATAATGATTACGATATAAATAATAACAGTACATATGATAGTGGTACTAATAACGATAAAAACAATGGTGATGATAACAATAATAATAATGATAATTATGACCCCCCCCCCTCTCTCCCTCTCTCTTTCACTCTCTCTCTCCCTCTTTCCCTTTCTTTCTCTCTCGTTCTCTTTCCCAACATTGTTTATATTTGCGTATTCTTTCTAGTTCAGAGTAAATGAAATTAGTGAAGATGTTTTATATTTGAGCAAAGAATGATTTACATTTTGTATAGAGAAAAAAAAATGGTCCGCATTTGTTAGCATTGAATCTAAATTGTTTTCAACTCGTAAACAGTATTTTACAATTTTTTGCATGGGTTTTTCTTCTGTCTTAAAGATGTTTTAAAGATGTTGTGAAAAATGTGTCCAATTGTTACAACCATTTCCTAGAATGATATCACTCTTCCTCCCTCCTTACGTTCAATATCTCCCTATATTGCTATTATTGTTATTGTTTTTTTTTATCATCCTTGCAAATATTATGATTATTATTATGATTATAATCATTATAGTTACTTAGTAGTAAGTATATTGTCATAACTAGGACACAGCGATAATAATACTAATAATGATGATAAAAATGATGACAATAACACTGATGATAATAATAAATATGATATTGGAAATGGTAAAAATTATAATAATAAAGATGATATTGGAAATGGTAAAAATTATAATAATAAAGATGATATTGGAAATGGTAATAATTATAATAATAGTAAGGATATTGAAAATATTGACAATGGTATTCATAATGAGAATGATAAAGATGATGATAATAATAATGGTGATGACAATGAAGATAGTGATAATGATAATGGTAGTGATAATAATGACAATGGTGAGGATGATCATGATGACAATGATTATTATCATTACTATTAGTAGTAGCAGTAGTCCTTTGTTACGATCAATCACCTTGCCACGATGCGTGCGATCAATGAGGAGGCTGCACCAAATGCGTTCAAGCGGTTGGAGGCTTCTCTGGGCGTAGGCGGAAAGTCCCCCGCCAATTCGCACTGGGCGCTCGGTGGGTTGGAATCTATCCTACTCAATGAATTTAAACCATCAAAAGATTACTAGCCGTTCCTGTTGAGTCAGTGGAGATGGCAAGGCTCAACCAGCATCACATACAAGAAGAAATTCGAGGGGTAGGTGTGATGTGCCGCAAGAATGCCACTACTAAAGCAGCAGAAGAACTGGCACAGAATAGCGCTGGATCGGCAAAGATGGAAAAAGCAGGAAGGCTTATGTTATGGACCCTTACAAGCTGAGAAGAAGAAGCAATCATTATCATAATTTTTCATGTTTGCTTATGCTAGATAACCATAGTTCTTCACAAAGGAAAATGAAATGAAATCAGAAGAGAAAATCAAGGGAAAAAAAACAAAAAAACACGAAAATCACCAGTAAAAAAAAAAAAAAAAAAAAAAAAATCATATAAATCGCTAAAATATATCTCTATATTTTACATATTTGAGATGCTTGTGATGCCTCAACCACCTCGAAATAGGGTCTCTCCCAAAGCAATGGATACGTCAAACTAATGCAATTACCATTGATAATAATGGGATTATTCATGACTAATGTTAATAATATATATGATAGATTACGTGAAAAAGTGAATTTAATTTTTTAACATATATTTTATGAATAGTCTCCGCTCCGATGGTAATAATGATAATAATAATGATGATAACAATAATATGATAATAATGATCATAATGACGATAATAATAACGATAAAAGTAGTAACACAAAGTTTCAAAATGATTCGTTTTATAGCAACCATTACACCGCGGAAAACTTGATGCGTAAGGAAGGAAAAGACTGATATATATATTTATTTATATTAGG
>BOPN01005666.1:42500-45000 GCA_017312705.2 Penaeus japonicus | reverse complement strand
ATTCATTTCCTTTTTTCTCTCTCTTTCTTCCTCGCTCTTCCTCCTTCCTGCCATTCAAAGTTGTTGCTTATCATTGTCACTATTTTTATCATGATGATAAAGATGATAATGAAAACAATAATGATGATAAGGATAGTAATGATGAAAAAACAAGAGTATCAATAATGATAATGAAAATGATGATGAACATAATAATGGTGATATTGATGAAGATAGTGATGGTAATAGTAATAATAATTATAATACGGGTGAGGATAATGATGATAATAATAATAAAGATAATGATTATCATTATTATTGTTAGTGACCATTTTTATAAAGTATTTTTGTTGTAAAATTGAATAAAACCAGGAGAGAAAGTCAAGGATAGAAAATAAAAACAAAAACGAAAAACACCATTAAAAATTATACAATTTTTATTTTTTTAGAATATACCTCTTTATTTCGTATATTTGAGGTGCTTGTGATGCCTCAACCACCTCGAAATAGGGTCTCTCCCAAAGCAATGGATACGTCAAACTAATGCAATTACCATTGATAATAATGGGATTATTCATGACTAATGTTGATAATATATATGATAGATTACGTCAAAAAGTGAATTCAAATTTTAAAAATATATGTTATGAATAGTCTCCGCTCCGATGGTAATAATGATAATAATAATGATGATGACAATAATATGATAATAATGATCATAATGGCGATAGTAATAACGATAAAAGTAGTAACACAAAGTTTCAAAATGATTCGTTTTATAGCAACCATTACACCGCGGAAGACTTGATGCGTAAGGAAGGAAAAGACTGATATATTTATGTGGAAATGTGTCATGAATCCAAACCAGCCTCTTTATTCTATATTTGGACGCATAATACGTCAGAGTTAGCGATAGTGATAAGATAATCTGATTAATGTTAATATAGACTGATAAATCAAATTAGGTAGTGATAGTGTGTTTTTCTTTCTCGAATGTAAACATTAAAAAAAAAAAAAAATGTTGCACAGTTTACTATTGAAATCTGCCAGGATCAGAACCCGAATCCTATCGCTTTAGAGGCGATCGTGCTAACCATTACACCACAGAAGACTTAATATGTTATGAAGGAAAAGATATATATAGAGTTATATTTTCCCCCTCTACTGCGCACATTGACGTGCCCTTTCTCTCTCTTCTCTCTCTCTCTCTGTCTCTCTCCCTCTCTCCTCTCTTCGTCTCTCTCTCTCTCTCTCTCTCTCTCTCTCTCTCTCTCTCTCTCTCTCTGTCTCTTCCCTCTCTCCCTCTCCCTCATTCTCTCTCTCTCTCTCTCTCTCTCTTTCTTTCTCTCTCTCTCTCTTGTCTTCCCTCTCTCCTCTATTCTCTCTCTCTCTTTGTAAATTTGATGTGATTTTCACCATTCATCTCTATATGTCACTATCAGTCATCATCATCCTCATGATAACAAACTCTATAATTCAAACTGAGTTTAAAGAAAGTGAATTTTTGTAATAATTTTTAGAAGGAAAAGACGGATATATAATGTAACCCTCCCCCCCCCTTCTCACTCACTCTTTCATTCTCACTCTTCCTCCTCATAGTTCAATCTATCCCTTTATTGCTATTATTATTATTGTTTTTTTTTTTATCATCATACGTATTATGATTGTGTTGATTATAATCATTATAGTAGTAAGTATATTATCACACTTCAAGGACACATGATAATAATACTAATAATAGTGATAAAATATTATTTAATACTGATGATAATAATAAAGATGATAGTGGAAATGGTAAAAATCCTATATAAGATGATATTGATGATATATTATAATAATAGTAAGGATATTGAAAATATTGACATTGGTATTCATAATGAGAATGATAAAGATGATGACAATAATAATGGTGATGATGATGAAGATAGTGATAAATGATGATGGTAGTGATAATAATGACAATGTTGAGATGATGATGATGATGACAATGATTATCATTATTACTATTAGTAGTAGCAGTAGTCTTTTATTGTGATCGATACTGCCGCGGTGTAGAGGCTTGCGTGCGATCAATGAGGAAGGAGGCTGCACCAAGCACGTTCAACCAAGATTGAAGGCTATGGAACATGGGCAAAAAATTGATCCCCATAATTCGCATTGGGCTGGCGCTCAGTGGGTTAGGCCTATCACTTCTCAATGAATTTAAATGTCAAAAATTTTCAGCTTTGTTCCTATTTGAGTCGGAAGTGGAATATCAAGGCTCAACCAGCATCACACACAAGAAGAAATTTGAGGTGGGTATTGATGTGCCTTAAAGAATGCCACTACCCCAAAGCAACTAGAAGAACTGGCACAGAATAGCGCTGGATCGGCAAAGATGGAAGAATTGGGGGAAGGCTTGTGTCCAGCTAGGACCCTTACAAGCTGAAGAAAAGCAATCGATATTATCATTATCATAATTTTTCATGTTTGTTTATGCTAGATAACATTAGTTCTTCACCAAAGGAGAAAAATTAAATGA